>PITA01005995.1:0-104641 GCA_004023965.1 Spilogale gracilis | reverse complement strand
TTTTTTTTTTTTTTTTTTTTTTTTTTTTAAGATTTTATTTATTTGACAGAGAGAAACACAGCCAGAGAGGGAACACAAGCAGCGGGAGTGAGAAAGGGAGAAGCAGGCTTCCCGCCGAGCAGGAAGCCCGATGTGGGACTCGATCCCGGGTCTCCGGGATCATGACCTGAGCCGAAGGCAGTTGCTTAACCAACTGAGCCACCCAGGCGTCCCGCTTGTTTTGTTTTTTTAAAAGATTTTATTTGTCAGAGAGAGAGAGGGAGAGAGAGAGAGAACACACAAGCAGGGGGAGCAGCAGGCAGAGGGAGAAGTAGTCTCTCCGCTGAGCAAGGAGCCTGATGTGGGATGCAATCGCCAGACCCCGGGATCATGACCTGAGCCAAAAGCAGACACTTAACCATCTGAGCAACCCAAGTGTCCTGAGGAAGCTTGTTCTAACCTTTCCAAAACACCATTTCTTCATTCATGAATTGGAGTTCATAATAGTAACTATTCCAATTATTTTTGTGATGGGTAAAGGAAATAATCCATGTAAACATCATTGCTGGCTTAACATCGTTGCTGGCACATAAGTGCTCTGTTATATAAGAATTACTATTGCCGGGTGCCTGGGTGGCTCAGTGGGTTAAAGCTTCTGCTTTCAGCTCAGGTCATGATCTCAGGGTCCTGGATCCAGGCCCGCGTCCAGCTCTCTGCTCAGTAGGGAGCCTGTTTCCTCAGCTCTCTCTGCCTCCTTGTGATCTCTCTCTCTGTCAAATAAATAAATAAAATCTTTTTTAAAAAAAAGAATTACTATTGCCATCCTCATTATCATCACTAACACTTGCCTAGATATTTAGACCGAGTTAAAAGAACATGCCATAGGGGCACCTGGATGGCTCAGTTGGTTGGGCGACTGTTTTCGGCTCAGGTCATGATCCCGGAGACCTAGGATCGAGTCCCACATCGGGCTCCCTGCTCAGTGGGAAGCTTGCTTCTCCCCTCTCAGTCCCTCTGCTTGTGTTCCCTCTCTAGCTGTGTTTCTCTCTGTCAAATAAATACATAAAAAATATTTAAGAAAAAAAAAAAAGAAGAACATGCCATAGATTGCCTGTGGCTATGCAGCCAGGGCAATAATTTGCCTCTCTCCTTCATCTGATTAAAATGTCTAAAGAACAAAGAAAAATGTGGAATAGAACAGAAGAACCTTTTCTCACTTATAAAATCAAAGATAATGAATCAATAATTAGATGACTACTTTCTTCTAAGTTCTAAGAAAATGGTGTACACAGTCCTATTCATGCAAACAGCTTTCTTCTTCAGGTCAATGTCCTTTTTATCCTTTTCTCATTCTTCCTTTGGTACTATATTGCAAAGTCCTACCTCCTTTCCTCTGTACATCTCTTGAATTTCAACTCTTTCAGTCTTCTCTGGTTATCAAGGACTTGGGAGCCATTAACATAGTAGAAGGCATTGACCAGAACGAGGCATTGGTATGTCTGAAAATAAGTCATGCCACCATTATGGATCATTCACATAGTTACAAAATGAGCTGCTGAAATGTTTGCTAAGTTTTCAAAACTACGATTTTAATTTACTAATTATACTGAGAAATATCTCAGTAAGCTCTAAATTTCACTGAGTAACCATAAATCATTCATATTGCAATGATACTAATAATTATCTTTTATTTTTCAAGGCAAATGCAATAGGCCGAAGTGCTAAAACTGTCCGAGAATTTCTAGAAAAGAATTACACAGAAGATGCTATAGCAAATGACAATGAGGCTATCAAATTAGCAATAAGAGCTTTGCTAGAAGTAAGTGATCTAATAAAGCATAGTCAGAAGAACATGGGGAGAGAGGATTTGTTCTTCTTATCTGTTTCTTTACTAAAAATAAGATTTGCTGAAGTAATTTTAATATTGTGCTTGTTCTGCATTAGGTTGTCCAGTCTGGTGGAAAAAACATTGAACTTGCTATAATAAGAAGAAACCAGCCTTTGAAAGTAAGTCATTAACCAAAGAGGAAAAACATCTGTAATATAAAGTAATTTGACACAGTTGAATCTTGTTAAAATGTTGACACCTGTGAGTCTTCATTAAAAACCTGCAACACCCATTAGCATCCACTGACATAATGACATCTTGTTTCTGTAGGCGAATGTTCACTAACTTGTGTGTGCTTATTGCAAGCAGTTAGTTATCCATGGTCCCTTGTGAAGACTTAGAGGAGCTGAGATTTATATATAGGCTTACCCCATTTAGTTTATATTCTTATGAGTAGGAACCCCACCGCATCAATCATGTATGGGATTAGTATATATATTGTCTATGGAGATTGATTCCCAGCTCCACATACAAGCATACCTTGGAGATATTGAGGATTCAGTTCCAACCACCACTATTAAGCCAATATTACAATAAAGCAAGTCAAATGAATTTTTTGGTTTCCCAATACATATAAAAGTCATGTTTACACTCTACCATAGTCTCTGAAGTGTGCATTATGTCTAAAAAAAGTATATAATTTAGGGCGCCTGGGTGGCTCAGTTGGTTAAGCGACTACTTCGGCTCAGGTCATGATCCCGGAGACCCGGGATTGAGTCCCACATCGGGCTCCCTGCTCGGCGGGAGGCCTGCTTCTCCCTCTCTCACTCCCCCTGCTTGTGTTCCCTCTCTGGCTGTGTTTCTCTCTGTCAAATAAATAAAATCTTCAAAAAAAAATTAATTAAAAAAGTATATAATTTAAAAATACAGTGCTGGGGTGTCTGGGTGGCTCAGACGTTAAGCGTCTGCCTTCAGCTCAGGTCATGATCCCGGAGTGTCAGGATGGAGCCTCGCATTGGGCTCCGTGCTCCATGGGAAGCCTACTTCTCCCTCTTTCACTCCCCCACTCGTGTTCCCTCTCTCACCGCTGTGTTTCTCTCTGTCAAATAAATAAATAAAATCCTTTAAAGAAATTTTTAAAAATATAATAAAAATGCAGTGCTAAGAAATGCTAGCCAGCATTTGAGCTGTGTGAGTCATAATTACTGATCACAGATCACCATAATAAATAAAATAGCAATAAAAAAATAAAAAATAAATAAAATAGTAATGAAAAAATAAATATAATAGTAATGAAAAAAGCAAATGCTGTTGGAAAAATGGTGCCAATAAACTTGCTCAACATACAGTTGCCACAGACCTTAATTTATAATACGCATGGGGGTGCCTGGCTGACTGAGTCGAGAGAACATGCAACTCTTGTTCTCGGGGTTGTGAGCTCAAGCCCCATGTTGGGCACAGAGCTTACCTAAGAAAGAAAAAAAATCCCACAATTTATAAAAAATGTAGTATCTGCAAAACAATTAAAACAAGGTATTCCTATAGAGAGCAGTTCATCTCCCTATCTTTCTAGATCTTCTGAAATCAAGATATGCTTCCAGCCAGTGTCCTTCAGCTATCATGAGTATAATTACTGCACCTCCAGGCTTCTAACATAATATTACCCTTCATTATGTCAAAAAACCTCCACCCCTTGATTGTCTACTGGTTTTTATCTATTTTCTCTACTTTTCACTTATAAGAGCCTTGAGGGGCACATGGGTGGCTTACACTCTGTTGAGCTGCCTTTAGCTCGGGTCATGATCTCAGGGGCCTGGGATCAAGCCCCCATTGGGCTCTCTGCTCAGTGGGGAATCTGCTTCTCACTCTCACTCTCCCTCTGTGCGCTCACTCTCTCCCTCACTCTCTCAAGTAAATAAAAACCTTTAAAGAAAAAAGTGCCTTGAGCCTCTGTAAGAGTTAAATTGTAATACCCACTGTGATAACCTTTCTATATTTCTCTGTGGCAAGACTGGCATTATTCTTTGTGTACCCTTTTTTAGTCATTATGGGTTAAAACTGCTGAACCGCAAACTAAGTCGTCCAGAGTATTGTGATAGAGGACTCACTGGCTAAAGAACATCAGAAATGTGGTTCACGTTGTTCCTCAGGTAGGACTGTACACAGTGCAGTCTGTCAGCTCTCTAGCTGAGAGTGTAAAAAGCACTTAAAGCATGGGAAACTATATGAAAAATATATTAAAAAGAATTATTTTACATATACGATTGTTTTGAAGGAAATATTTTAAGAGGAAATAGTGTTAAAATCAGTGTTGGATGGAGCACTGGAGTTTTTGTTTTTTGAGTTGTGTTGTTGCATTACTTGACACCACATTCCCACCTTTTATTAGCCAACCAGTAGATGGGGATATGAGGAGTAAGAGAAATGGGGAGAGACGCGTAGGTTATGTCCCTGCACAGCCTTACAAAAATAACCATGGTGCTGAGCACAGCATGTGATGAGAACTGGGCTGTGTCGTCACCCCTGCTATCAGGGGTCTCGAATAGACGTGCCAACTGCACAAGGACACAAAATCAACAAGACCAGGGTCACCTCTCCAGCTCCAGCACATAATATATACCCACATGGTTCAAAACACCCAGTCATGCATCTATTTCTTACTGATGCGTGGTAGGATGGTAGGTGTCCTGGCAGCAAAGTTGGACTCCCCCTGCCCCGCGTCCTGTTTCAGGATATGCTACGTGGCAAATAAGGCACGACCTTTGGAATCAGATAGATCTGGGTTTAAGTTTAGAGTTAGACAGACCTAAGTTCCAGTCAATTGATATGTTCAATAGTATGACCTTGAACAAGTTGCTCCCATCTTTAATTTTAAATACAATAAAATTGATTTATATAAAATCAAAGCTATTTTTGCTTTACACTTAATGAGGGAGTTGTGAACAAAGCAGTGTAAGTCATCTTTTCCCTACCCTTCGGCTATTCTAATGGCTGATAAAATAGGCAGACCCTATCAGAGAATCACACAGTGGGATGGGCAGGAGGAGTTCAATAATGAGTTACTTGCACATAAATAGAATAAGCCTTCATTAAAATATTTTTGGAGTTATATGTATATAGAGGATGTGTAATGCAATATAACACTTTGCCCTGCTTTTTTAGCACGATGGTAGTGGAATTATCATAGAGTTCAGATTTTGTCCATATTTGTTGTATTTTGCTTATATATATTTCATTCTGTATTTGAAGATATAAAATTAAAGTTGAAATAGAAAATATCAATGTATAAAATATAATTGGTTCCTTCATATTAGAAATATATAGAAATTACTGGTAAAATTGAAATGTGGTTTTTAAAATATTTTCTTTTCAGATGTTCAGTGCCAAAGAAATTGAATTACAAGTGACTGAAATAGAAAGGGAAAAGGAAGAAGCAGAAAAGAAAAAATCCAAGAAGACTACCTAATTCTTAGGATGAACATTAGGAGCCTGTAATCTTTTGTATTCCTTGGAATTACTTAGTGAAATTTTAAAGGAATAAGTTGGTTTGCCACATTCAGTAGTTATGAGCTGTTTTGAGAATGCCACATTTGTGGCTGTCTTCAGTCTGCTACATGGACAAAGATACCTCAGTATGAAGATTTTCTTTGAAAAGAAATTTCAGTAATTTTTGAAAGCAGCCATAGTTCCTCATAAGCCTGAGACTATGCATAATAACTTGTCTAGTATGTTGCTTTTCTTCATCTGTGTAAGTTTAAGAAAAAAAATCCTTACTTTAAAAAATTAATAATTTGTAAAAAAATTTAAATAAAAATTAATAATTTGTTGATGTTTGATTATTGACTGTCATGTACAGAAACACCTATTGCAAAATAAACTGAATCTTGAATTGTACTTCTAGAAGAATGATAAAAACATTCTTGTATTGACTAATTGCCAAAATTTTATCAGTGCCTTCTTCATTTTTAAACAGTCATCATATTTATTTTATTTTTGTCATTTTTTAAGTTGCAGTATGTTATTTTTTTTATGGAACAAATATTAAAGACCTAATCTAAATAGGCAATTAAAGTGTGGTAAGAGCTTATAAAGGCATCCAAATAGGGTACTATATACAGGAAAACAAGGAGAAGAATGAATACATATAATTCGTAATTTCAGTTTTTATTTTATCATAAAGGTGTCCAGTGTATTAGGTTTGTCACATGTTCCCTTGGCTGTCCCAGTGCTTACTATGTGCTTGGCATTGAACCAGGCTTACTGGGAGTAATAAAAGAAATATAAAAAATGATCCCTGTCCACAGAGAGGGCCCACAAAAAGAATGTGCTGAATGCCTGTAATGAGGTTTCTTTTTGAAAACAAAGGATATTAACAGGCATAAAAACAAAAGCCTATATATCTTGCTATTTTAGAGCCTTGTCTTTTCTCTCTTTCTTTTAATGTTCATTTGAAAACAAGGAGAGAGGTTGAGTTTTTGCAGAGGAATGAAAAGCTCAGAGTAGACAGTAATGAAAAGAATCAGTTTGGATAAACGGCTGCATATGAAGATCTAAGCCATTGGTGGTTGTAGTGCTCTGAAGCAAGGGGAAAGTAAAAAGAAGAGTCAGAATCTTAAGAGCTACAAAGACCTGAACAAGCCTTGTTATTCGTGTTATACCAAATTCCTGGGGCCTGCTGCTGGTGCATTTCACTTCCCTACACAGAAAGACTGTGGGCATTTTCTAGGGCAGACAGACAGTCTGCATTACAGTGTGACTTTACCCTGACTGCCTTTCTAGTTTCATTGGAACCATGGAATCTTGTCGCTCCCTGTGCTCTTCTTGGTTTGTTTTGTTCTGTTTTGGTGTACTGATTCTTGACTTTGAGTCATACTACACCCTTCCTCCTTAGAACTAAGAATCAAAGACAAATACTTGTTCTCTGTCACTTCCTGGCCCCTCTTCACTTTCCAGAAGCAAAGGTGCTTCCCAAGCAGAAGGCCTGATAAAATTTTTATCACTTTGGAAAAAGAACCCCACAATTTTGATAACCAATGACCAGCTCCCATTGAAGGAATCTCTTTCAACACACGTGCATGCCCAACACGCAACATAACAGACAGGCTGTTCCTGTTACCCTACTGTCCTGCAGTGAGCACATTGTGAATCCTTGATGCTCTTGATAAATATTTGACAATAAATATTTGACAATGTTGAGTGCTTTCAGTGGCAGACACTGTTAGATGCGAGGGATATAGTGGTAAAGAGTAGACTCTGATTTGTCCTCAATACTGTGCAGTGAAGAGGTGGGTATTAAACCGAAATAATTATAATTACAATTGGGCTTAATGCTGTGAAGCTCTGTGTCTGTTTTCCCTACAAACTAGAAGTTCCTCAGGAAGGGAGGGCTGGGATTTACCTCTCTTTCGTCTTTGTTTCCACAGTTTGCCTATTAAGACTTAATACATGCTTGTTGAACTGTGTTACTTTGCAGACTTTGTTGCAAATATCAGAAATTGAGAGTGGAGAGAGGAATCATCTAATTTCTCACTTAGTGTAGAGGCCAATTTACTAATTCTTTGTCCCTGACTGAACATTATAGTGATGGGAAGACATTACATAATGAATATATTGCAGACAGGACCCCTGAAAGGATTCCAACCCTGGTGAAATAAAAATAGGAGGACTTCAGGAAGAAAGGAATGTGTTGCTATGGACCTAGGCAGCCTTTTAGAAGGTGCGGTAATTTGAAGTTACATTCCCCAACCACTCATGCCTGATTGAACATTCCCTTTGTGCCAGGTACCAGAAATGAACAAGATATGGTCCTTGTATTGAAGAGGTCATAATGCCAAGTAATTGAGCCCATTCTGACAAGTTATATGAAAATAAAAAGTGTATTTCCCTTATAATCTGTGAATTTATTTTTTTTAAGATTTTATTTATTTGTTAGAGCACAAGCAGGGGCAGGAGCAGGCAGAGGGAGAAGCAGGTTCCCCATGGGGCAGGGAGCCTGATGTAGGGCTCAATCCCAGGATCCCGGGATCATGACCTGAGCCAAAGGCAGATATTTAACTAACTGAGCCACTCAGGCTTCCCTAATCTGTGAATTTCATATGAAGCATGTTGTTGATGGTTCTGGAGTAATTAATTAAATCTTCCCTAGTAAATGTAGCACACAATACCAGATCTTTTGAAAAGGAAATGAGACCTATTTTGTGTGTTAAAAGCAAAAGAAGGTGGTGATAACTCTCCCTGTCTCCCCATTTCTACCCCCAGAGAACGGAACAGCCTATACCTCTAGATAAATTTAGCCATAAACAGATAAAATGTTAATGACTTTTCTCTGTACCACGGCTCAGCTCTGTGGATTCCACACTTCTTAACTGGGGATAATAGGGACACATCATCCAAATGGTATGGTTGTAATTCCACCCCCTGTTTTTATTTAACAAATACTCACATAGTACTACATATGAGATACTTCTGCATTCTTTACAAACATTAACTCATTTAATTCTCTTAACTCTCATGAGACACATATAATTGATGTCCATAGTAATGCTTATAATGCTTTGCCATCACAGCTGCCCATCAAAATGGACACATTTTCCCACATCCCTCCCTGACAAAGCTGCTTCAGGACAGGATTTGTATATCTCATTGGCTTTATTCTTCCTGTAACAGGTATGAGGGTCTGACTGCGTTGGCTCAATTGTTTTATTTTACTCTGTAAATCCAAGTATTATTTTGACCAGGTTTCACTGACCTGCACCATGCGATTTTTTACTTAATGTGAGCTTTTAACCAAAACAGACTCCAACATGTTTGCTATTTAAAATGTCACTTTTGGGGCAACTGGGTGGCTCAGTTGGTTAAGTGACTGCCTTTGGCTCAGGTCATGATCCCGGAGACCCGGGATCGAGCCCTGCATCGGGCTCCCTGCTTGGCGGGAAGCCTGCTTTTCCCTCTCTCATTCCCCCTGCTTATGTTCCCTCTTTGCTGTGTTTCTCTCTGTCAAATAAATAAAATCTTAAAAAAAATAAAAAATAAAATGTCACTTTTACTTCTTTTACTGAAAGTTTCCTGATATGCAAGCACTTTGTGTTTTTTCTGGCTCATATCCTCAACATGAGATAATCACAAACATTTGGTTTCAGGAATCAGCTAAGGAACTTCACTTTATATCATTGGGTTATGGTTAAGTAGGCAGTCTGAAAAATCTCCCACTAAAGGCACAGAAATGCTGGATGAGATCTAACAAACATCCTTTCAATGCATAGCTGAGCTCACAAGGGAAATCCCTAAAGGCCAAAATCATAAGGGATTGAAAATCTGAGAAGGCATTTTGATAGATGTTGGTGCTGTCCTATGTGTATTGGCATTCGGAATAAAAGCGAACTAAGAATCAGGCAACAGAGTGCCTAGAAACACATCCACCCTTACTGGTGTACTTAGTTTCTGGCAGTATTGCATATCAGTGGGTAAGGGATAAGGTCTTCAGTTCTTCAGGACAATTGGTTATCCATTTGAAAAGAAAACTGGACCTCTATTCTATTAAAATCAATTCCAGGGCATCTGGGTGACTCAGTTGGTTAAGCAACTGCCTTTGGCTCAGGTCATGATCCTAGAGTCCCAGGACTGAGTCTCACATCAGGCTCCCTGCTTGGCGGAGGGTCTACTTCTTCCTCTGACCTCTCCCCTCTCATGTGCGCTCTCTCTCTCTCTCTCTCAAATAAATAAAAAAAACCTTAGGGCGCCTGGGTGGCTCAGTTGGTTAAGCGACTGCCTTAGGCTCAGGTCATGATCCCGGAGACCCGGGATCAAGTCCCACATCAGGCTCCCTGTTCTGCAGGAAGCCTGCTTCTCCCTCTCTCATTCCCCCTGCTTGTGTTCCCTCTCTGGCTGTGTTTCTCTCTGTCAAATAAATAAAATCTTTAAAAAAAAAAAAAAGAAATCCTTAAAAATATCAACTCCAGACTAATTAAGGACCTAAACATAAAAGATAAAACTTGTATAAGACAGTACAGGAAAATATTTTTAAGACCTTGGTGGCACAAGGATAGATTTTCTAAACAAAATACAAAAAGTGCTAACAGTAGGAAAAGATTGATAGTTCAGCTACCTGAAAATATAAGCTCTTCTACACCAAAAGATAAAGGTGAAAAGACAGGCCAAAAAGGAGAGAAGATTTTTGTAATATATACAACTGATGAAAGCTATGTATCCGGAATTTATAAAGAACTGTTGATTCAAAGGAGTGAAAATACAATGCATCAGAAAAATTGGTGGAGCCTGCTTAAAAGTCTCTCCCTCTTCTTCTGCCCTACCCCACCCCCCATGTGCACACACACACACACACACACACACACACACTCTCTCTCTCTAAAAAAATTTTTAAGAGCTTATTTTATTTTATTTTTGTATTTATTTTATGAGAGAGAGAGAGAGAGAGAGAGAGAGAGAGCAGGGGGAGTTGCCGAAAGAGAGAATCTGAAGCCAACTCCACACTGAACATAGATAGAGCCAGCCACGAGGCTTGATCTCACCACCCTGAGATCATGATTTAAGCCAAAATCAAGAGTCAGCCGCTTAACTGACTGAGGCACCCCTAAAATTGTTTTTAACTAATTATGGTGAGACACTATTTTATAGCCAAAGACTGGCAAAAATTAGAAATTACTGTATTTAAAAAATAACTATAATATTCTGGGAAGCATCGGGAGCCACAAGAACTTTTATCTACTGCTGTTAGGACTGTAGACTAGGCCAGCTGCACTGGGCAGCAAGTGAGATCTGGTAAAGTCAAAGAGGCGGGTGCCCTTTAGTCAGCAATGCCACTCCAAGGCATACAGCCTACAGAAATTCTAGCATATGTGCCTTAAAATAATTATATGTTGTTTGTGATAGCAACATATATATATATATATATATATATATATATATATGCATACATATATACGAAGTAATCAAGTGTTCATGAATGAATGAATGAATAAATTAGGATGTATTCAGGGGCGCCTGGGTGGCTCAGTTAGTTAAGCGACTGCACTCGGCTCAGGTCATGATCCCGGAGTCCCGGGATCGAGCCCTACATTAGGCTCCCTGCTCAGCGGGAAGCCTGCTTCTCCCTCTCTCACTCCCCCTGCTTGTGTTCCCTCTCTGGCTTTGTTTCTCTCTGTCAAATAAATAGAATCTTAAAAAAAAAAAGAAAGGATTTTTATATTACCCTTAATAAATAATACATTCATATAGTACAAAATTTTTTTAATTGTTACCGTCAAATATTCCATCTCATTTTTGTGCCCCAGTGACTAAGTTCTTCTTGGAGGCAACCATATTGTAAGTATGTTTCCACAGAGGTTTTCAATATACTCCTATGGGTGTATTATACATACAGAAAAAAAATATATCTCTTCATGCAAATGGTACCATACTATATATTGTTCTGTATCTTGCTTTTTTCACTTTATGTTTGAGGATTTTCTCATGTGAGGAACATTCTTTCCAATGTATAGATATCACAATAAATTACTGCCCAACCAGTCTTCTTTGATGAACATGTTCATAGTGTTGCTACTGTGAATGCTGCAATGAATATACTTCTGTTTGTCGGTTCACATATGTGGGAGGATATCTACAGGATAAATCACTAGAATTGGAACTGCAGGGTCAAAGATATGCTACACAATTTTACAATTTTATCTTTCTCCTGACAGTGAGAGAGAATCTCTCCTTTTCTATACCTTCCCACTGTAGTTGTGCTCGCTTTGCATGGCATCAACTCAGCTAACCTGGGAACTTTTCCCCAGAATTCTCTTTCCTTTCTGGTTCTAGCTTGAGCTGGCCACAAAAGAAACTTGTACAAGAAAGGCAGAAGGGAAGCATCTCAGTGTAGGGCACCAGGCACTGTAGCCTCTCACAAAGAATGCTGGTTTACTGGCTTACTATTTTAGTGTGGAAAGGCATCCAGGACCATACCTACTCAAATTCCTCCAAATCCTACTGGTTCTTGTCCTTCTGACTTTTTGGGAACTGGGCAAGGTGTGTGTGCAGCTTCATGGCAAAGGTCACCAGCTTTTCCTGCAGGTCACAAGCATCCCAGGGGTGCTGGCAATGAAAGGTATATGTGGGTACTATCTGTCTTCATGGGTTACAGTTTATTCTCACCCTCCCTTCTTCACATCTAACTTTCCTTCCTACCAGGCTGAGCAGATCAGAGCGCTTGCAGTCCCAACACAGAGGCAACAGCATTGCAGAGGCTTCTCTATCAACTCCCACAATTGCACGGGATCTAATTTATATAGAAAATGGCCAATTCTGTATCATAGTAGTTTTGCTTCCTTAATTGAACCTAAACTGATAGAATAGTACTTCAAACATTTTTTCCCAATAAATAGGTGAAACTGCAACACTTTTTGCATTTTTAAGAAAAATGTCAATATTCTATTTCATTTTTCCTATTATGATGTCAATCATCTTCATGTTCGTTTAAAGGCCTTTGAATTTTCCTTCCAGTGATCATTCATATCCATTGCCTAATTTTTCCAAAAGATTTTGGGGGCTTTTTCCTCACTGTTTTCGTAACAGCTTTCTATATATTTGGGAAATTACCCTTTGCTCTTCTGTTAGGGCAATGGGGGCTGCCATAATGGATGAATCCACACAGTAAAAGTTCATTTCTTAATGATGAATCCCATTGCTTGGGTGTCTGGTTGGCTCAGCCTGAAGAGCATGCAACTCTCGATCTCAAGGTTGTAAGTCTGAGCCCCATATTGGGTGTAGAGAATCTCAAAAACAAAATCTTAAAAAAAAAAAATCCCATTGCTGGTAGCAATCCTCCAAGCAAAAATCTAGGAAGCAAGACTCCTCCCATTTTCTTCCATTTCAACATGCCATTTTCTTTTTAAGATTTGTTTGCTTGGGGGCACCTGGCTGGCTCAGTCGTTTAAGCAGCCTGCCTGCTTCTCTCCCTCTGCCCCTCCTCCTGCTCGTTCCCTCTCTCTGTTTCTGTTTCTCAAATGAATAAATAAAATCTTTAAAACAGAAAAAATGTGTTTGTTTTTTATTTCTTTATATATTTATGTGATTTCTACACCCAACATGGGGCTCAAACTCACGACCGAGATCAAGAGTCACATCTTCTTCCCACTAAGCTAGCCAAGCCCCAACAAGCCATTTTCAAACATTCCCAAGATTTCTTTGTGTCCATTTGCATTAAACTATCAAATGAGTAAAGAGTTTGGAGGATCACCTGTGATTATAAACAAAACAAACAAAAAACAACAACCCTCTCCGGCAACATTCAGTACACTAGAAATAGAAGGATACTTCCTCAGCATGATGGAGGGCATTTTTGAAGAACCCAAACCTAACATCATAGTCACTGGTAAAAACCTGAAAGCTTTCCCCTAAGATTAGGAAAAAGAGAAGGATGCCACTTTTTACCACTTGCACTTAGCATAGTATTGAGTTTTGGAGTCTTAGCGAAAGCAATTAGGCAAGAGAGAAAAAAAGATGCGTAA
The DNA here is from genome assembly GCA_004023965.1 of Spilogale gracilis. Lineage (NCBI taxonomy): Eukaryota > Metazoa > Chordata > Mammalia > Carnivora > Mephitidae > Spilogale > Spilogale gracilis. Next base: position 91,330 of record PITA01005995.1, on the reverse strand, counting down.
GGCATCCAAATTGGAAAGAAGTAAAATTATCTCTGTTTGCATATATTTCTTTATTCTAACAGTTTTGTTTTTCTTCTTATGGAAACTTTAGAGTACCAGACAAAGTGGCAGGATAAAAAAAATCAACATACAATTTTAGTTGAGTTTTCTATACTAAAACTAAACAATCCAGAAAGAAAATTGAGAAATTCCATTTATAATAGCATCAAAAAGAATAAAATTCTTAAGAATAAATAACCAAGGAGGCAAAATGTTTACACACTGAGAACTACAAAACACTGCTGAAAAAAATTAAAGACGACACAAGTGGAAAGTCAATTGTGTCCATAGATCTGAAGACTTAATATTGCTAAGATATCAATACTACCCAAAATTAGCTACAGATTCAATGCGATCTTTATCAAAATCCCAATGATGTTTTTTGCAGAAATAAAAAAATTCATCCTTACTGGAAATTAAAGAAAACATGCTAATTGTGGTTTCTTATTTCTTCTTATGTAGGACAGTTAACTTACATAATCTGAACAAGTGTTTCTCATTCTTTAACATTCATGTGTATATACATGTGTTGTGTGTTATATATACACGCATGTGTTACATATATGTTGTGTGCCTTGCATGTATGTTATGCACAGACTCTGATTCGATGGCTCTGGGGTGGAGTCCAAGAGTCTCTTCCGTCCTGGCTCCCAGGTGATGCCTAGGATACACTGGCGTCACCTAGGAACTTGTTAGGTCTGGTCAGTTAAATATTTAGGAAAAATCTACATGTAGCCTGTGTGATCTCCCTCCTTGCCCCCATACACACCTCTCTGCTTCATTTCTTGCCATTTGGGCCATTGCTGTCCTCCCTCCTTCAGCTACAGCCATACTGGCCTCACTGCTGTTCCTCATATACCCTCAGCAGGCTCCTGACTCTGGGCCTTGGCACGAACTGGGTCCTCCACGTGGATCACTCTACCCCTACCCTATATGGCCATGACCTGCTTCTGGAGTTCCTTCCACTTGTTGCACAAAGAGGGATTTTCGGACCACCATACATAAAATAGAACACCCACCCCCCAACACCCAACATATGAAATATATGTCCATAGATGTTTATGGACAGCCCCTCAGCATTAAAATTGTAACTTCCACATCTGTTTTATTATTGGTAAATGGCCAGGGCCTAGAACAGTGCTGGCCATATCGTAGGTACTTAGTAAATACTTAATGAATAGTATAGAGCCATTCATTTAAATTAAAACTTAAAAATCCCAAGTCAAATGGGGCGCCTGGATGGCACTGTGAGTTGAGCAACCGACTCCTGGTTTTGGCTTGGTTCATAATCTCAGGGTCATGGGATCGAGCCCTGTGTCAGGCTCAGAGCTCAGCAGCAGAGTCCGTTTGGGTTTCTCTCTCCCTCTTCTTTTGCTCCCCACTGACCCCCACACAGTGCATGCTCTCTAAAATAAATAAACGGATCTTTTAAAAAAAATTCCAAGTCAAATACTAGTTGTTTCCATGCTTCTTACTTAAAAGATATATGAAACTACTGGCTAAGATGACATATTTTAAAAATTATCTTTTTGTAGTATGATGTTATATTTATTGATAATAAATAAACAACAGGAAAGAGATTTTGACAAGTTCTCCAAGTTAAGTGTTTGTTTGTAAATGAGAATTCTGTCTCTGAAATGCATATAACATGTGAGTATCATTCATTTCTGGCTGGCCTGGCTGCACTGAAATTCTGGGAGAATTCCAGGGTGCTTTATTCAAACATGATACTTGGATTTTGCCAATTGTGTCATGATTTGTCTATGCCCATTTTAGTTGAGATGTTTTGGTTAAAAGAAACAAAGATGCACTCTAGAACAGTATAAGGAAATAAGGGCTTTCATGGGGAAGTACCAAACTCAGAACAATAGCATCACTTTGCCTCTTAGATGGCAGCATTAGAAATGTCAACATCAAGAACTTTGGGGTCTCAATGCTAATGTTGAAGCAGTAAGTGGATCAGTGCCTTTCCGCACAACTGTTCTGCTATTCTACCTCTACTGTCTCTCTGCCTGATTTTATTTAACTCATTGCTTATGCTAACTCATGGTTCCTTCTCCCTTATAAGCTTCTAGCTTGTACATGTGCATTATGGCCTCTCTTGTGTCTGCTTCAATTATGATCTCTTGTAGCTTTAACTTGTATTATTTCCCTTGCCAAGGTTCCCAATTTTAATTCTGCAGAGAGTAAATGTGTTCAGACCAGTGACTGCCATAATTGTCAACACAGGCTTGGGTAGCACACACAGGCTTTCCTCACTGAAAAGACTTTTGTTCTCCTTTTCATTGACTGAGCTGACACTGAAAGCTTCTTATGACTCAACACAGGTAGTCCTCTCCAAGAAGCCTTTCCTAAGTTTGATTAGAGACCTGACCTCTGTGTTTCCATAGCTTTTTATTGCAACCTGTCTCATACTGTCCACTAATTGTTTCATACTTGTATGTTCTACTAGACTGTGAGCATCTCTGGCTTAAGAACTGTAACTTTAGAGTTTGGGGCCTCAATTTAATGATCACTAAATAAAGTCTCTAAAAAGATTTTAACCTGATTGAAGTAGTAGACAAAACCTATTATTCAATCCCTGAAAAAGAGGAGGGAGTAGAAGGAATTCTTTTTGATGGAAAAGTTAAGCAGATTACTGGTTAGAGGATTTACTCTCCTTAAAGCCTGGCTCTGGTGGGAGGGTATGTTATATTAGGCAGAGGAACCTCAGCACAATTTCCCAACACTTATTCCACGTAAGCTACCTTTATGCCATGTTAATGGGTGTCACATGACCAAAGTAGTCCCTGGTTGGGGGAAATTTGTGAAATGCTGGCCTAACAGAATAAAGCAGTCTTCTTTTTTGTAGTGATTATCAAAATCTGTTCTGTCTACCTCTGGGTATCTGAAACCATTTCGGGGGTAGGTGGGGGAGTCTTAATTATTTTCATGTAATACTAAAATGATTGCTTTTTTTCACAGTATATATATTTCTGCTGATGGTGCAAAAGCAGTGGTGGGTAAAAGTGCTGGAGATTTACAAATCAGGGCAGTGAAACACTGTCATTGTATTCTTTACTGCTATACACTTAGATTTTGATTTTGTTTCTTTCAAGGGAGTTTCTCTAGAGAATGTTCTTGATGAGGGATGGCTGGGTGGCTTAGTCACTTAAGTGTCTGCCTTCAGCTCAGTTCACGATCCCTCCTAGATGGCAGCATTAGAAATGTCAACATCAAGAACTTTGGGGTCTCAATGCTAATGTTGAAGCAGTAAGTGGATCAGTGCCTTTCCGCACAACTGTTCTGCTATTCTACCTCTACTGTCTCTCTGCCTGATTTTATTTAACTCATTGTTTATGCTAACTCATGGTTCCTTCTCCCTTATAAGCTTCTAGCTTGTACATGTGCATTATGGCCTCTCTTGTGTCTGCTTCAATTATGATCTCTTGTAGCTTTAACTTGTATTATTTCCCTTGCCAAGGTTCCCATGCAGGACTCTGGGACAGAGTCCTGCATGGGGCTCCCTGCCAGGAGGGAGTTGGCTTTTCCCCCTCTTTCCCTCCCACTGGCTTGTGCACTCTCTCTCTCAAATAAATAAATAAATAAATAAATAAATAAATAAATAAGCAAGTAAAAAAAGAATGTTCTTGATGAAGCAGTAAAAATTGCATGTTTTTTAATATATTCTGTGTAATAAAGAATTACACATAACCTCTGCTACTTACCAAAGTAAGATGACTGATTTGAGAAAAAGCACTTGTGCAATTATTTTAATTACCAGCTGAACTAACCACTTTTTTTTTTCACGGATTGTCACTTCTTCTGAGGAAAAAACTGTGTTTTACAAACAAACTGGGTTTTGTCTGAAACATACTGAAAACCTATTTTTTTTCCAGACTTGGGTATTTAGCAACTATTTTCTTAAAAATGAAAACAGTAAATCCATTTACTGTTCACTTCAAGATAAACAACTGACAGCATTTACTGCCAATGACAAAGTTCAACTTTCAAGTACAAATTAGAATTTTGGAAGACCTGTATACACTACTATGAGATTGACAGCTTCCCAATACATAAAGCTGATGAGATTGGTGATGTTATTGAGAAATAAAAGACTTTTTGCTATTGTATAATGAAATAAGTCAGTATTCAGAAGATCTGAGTAACTCAGTGAACCAATATTCTCCAAAGACATGCACAATATAACGATATGGTGCACAGGTAAATGATCCATTTAAAGAAGTCCAATGCAACCAATGGAATTGAATATAAGAATGTATGAAAGGTTATTGATGGGGTGCCTGGGTGGCTCAGTTCGTTAAGCAACTGCCTTCGGCTCAGGTCATGATCCTAGAGTCCCGGGTTCAAGCCCCACATCTGGCTCCCTGCTTGGCGAGAAGCCTGCTTCTCCCTCTCTCACTCCACCTGCTTGTGTTCCCTCTCTGGCTATGTTTATCTCTGTCAAATAAATAAAATGTTTTTAAAAAAAGAAAGGTTAATTGATAGGATTTTGATTTCCACATTGCAACTGAATTTTAAAAATTGTTGTTTGTTAAGTCTGATGCAGCATCAAAAGTGAAAACAACCTGAAAAGGCTATTAAAATACTCTTCCCTCTTCCAACTCCCTATCTGTATGAAGCTAGATTTTCATCATAGATTTGAACCAAAATAACATACTGCTACAAACTAAATTCAAAGTAAATATAAAATCCAGCTGTTTTCTATTAAGCCAGACATTAAAGATATTTGCAAAAATATAAAAAATGTTATATATTCACTTTTTTTAATGAATCTATTTATTTATTTGTTCGAGAGAGACAGAGAACACAAGCATAGGGAGAGGCAAGCAGAGGGGGGAAGCAGACTCCCTGCTGAGCAAGGAGCCTGATGTGGGACTGACCGGAGCAGAAGGCAGACATTTAATGGACTGAGTCACCTAGGCATCCCTCACTATTTTTTTAAAATATTTTTCATTTAAAATATTTATACTAATATATGTGTTAGCCTCTTATCTCTCAGCCACAGATCCACCTTTCTTTGCCCTCTTTTGTGATAACAGAACTGGACTCTGAAAACATTTCTCCTTTGCCAGCTGGTGACATGATATACTTCCTCAACAGCAGGCACTGAAGAGATACTGCTGAGCCATAGAGCAGGTGGATGCTTGGCTTCTGTTATCACAATTATTCAGTGCAGAAGAACTCCAGTCACATCCTCAGGCCATGCTTTCCCCAGTCATTGACTTCATAGATCAGCAATGGCCCATTCCCTGTGGCAAGTTTCTGCTACACTGTTAGGCTGTGTGCTCCATGCTCTCTTTAAGTAGGCCTGAACCTCAGCCAAAGGGAACTCCTCCTTCTGGATCTTTCAATGTTCACTCTCCCTCTATCTGGAGGGAGTAAAGGCTTTTTTGCACCTGCTACTCCTGGATGACTCAGAGTCCTCTTCTACCCACTGTAGCAGTTACTTACCTTCTACTAGCTAACAATCCTATTACATTTGCTCTCTTCAAATAACTGGTGTGATCTCTATCCCTTGATGTAACATATAATGAGGCTTTTTAAAATGGACTCATAAATCAATAATTTAATTTTCTGTTTTAATTTCTAACATGGTAAACATTGACATATATAATCCATATAAATGAGAGATTTTGGAGGTCCTCAATAAGTTTTGATAGTGTCAAAGTTTCCAAGATGAAATAGTTTGAAAACTGCTGCTTTACTATAAGTCTTCTCAGAGCTTTTGATATACTAATGCAAATTGCAAATCTGAACTTAAATCCGGATCTAAAATGTATAAAGCTATAGGAAACAGTATGGTTGACAGTTTTTAAGTCTGTAAGACTTGAAAAACAGGGATGCCTGGGGTGGCTCAGTCAGTCCAGGGTCCTGGGATCGAGTCCTGCATGGGACTCCTTGCTCAGCAGGGAGTCTGCTTCTCCCTCAACCTCAGCCCCTCCCCTCTGTTCATGCACACACTCGACAAATAAATAAACAAAATCTTTACAAATAAATTAATTAATTAAATTTTTTTAAAAACTTGAAAAATAAAACAAGATGAAATCAGAGAGGGAGACAAACCATAAGGCACTTTAAAAAAAGATTTTATTTATTTATTTGAGAAAGAGAGAAAACACAAACAGGGGGTTTGGGGGCAAGGAGGGCAGAGGGAGGGGGACAGACTCTCTGCTGAGCAGAGAGCCCAACCAAGGGCTAGATCCCAGAGTTCTGAGATCATGACCTAGTCAAAGTCAGATGCTTAACAGACTGTGCCACCTAGGTACCCCAAGAGACTCTTAATCATAGGAAACAAACTGAGGGTTGCTGGAGGGATGGAGGTGGGAGAATGGGGTAACTGGGTGATGGACATTAAGGAGGGCACATGATGTAATGAGCACTGGGTGTTATATAACACTGATGAATCACTGACCTCTGCCTCTGAAACTAAAAATACTTTATATGTTAATTAATTGACATTAAATAAAAAAAATGAAATTTGAAATCCTTTTTTTCTCATACAAAAGTTCCTTTAAAAATAAAAAGAGATAAGAGGAAATCATATTTTTTCAGCTAACAATGAAATTAAAATGAAATGCAGAGGGCTCCTAGGTGGTTCATCAGTTGTGTTTCCACTCTTGGTTTCAGCTCAAGTCATGATCTCAGGGTCATGAGATCAAGCCAAGCATTGGGCACCATGCTGTCTGGCTCTGCACTCAGTGAAGAGTCTGCTTGAGATTGTGTCCCTCTCTCTCCAGTCCTACCCCTAACTCCTACCCCTAACTTGTGTACTTGCTCGCTCTCTCAAAATAAATAAATCTTAAAAAAAAAAAACTCAAATGTACTAACTGGTATTACTTGACAGTACAGGAAGATATAAGGCAAAACTTGGTAAAATAGAAGACAGAGAAGTGACTCTGGATCGAATACTTGAAAACAAACAGAGATGATGGTAGATGGGAGGTTTTAGCTCAGTTTTGCCTGGAACCTTGACCTTCTACCTTCTTATCATTAAACCTCATGATACTGTGCCCCCACACTGCAGTTTAAACAGCAAAATAACACAGGCCCCTCTTTCTTTTTTTTTTTTTTTAAGACTTTATTTTTAAGTAATCTCTTCACCCAATGTGGGGCTCAAACGTACAACCCTAAGATCAAGAGTCTCATGCTCTACCAACTGAGCCATCCAAGTGACTCCACAGGCCCTTCTGAAAGGAATCCAGAGTCTACTGGGACTTAGGAAAGTAAGGAATATACCAACAGGATCTACCAGGAGGAAAGGAGAAACACATTGGGGGGTATTTGCTTGGGAGAGGGTTGAAGAAGACTTCCTTGGGAAAAGCTCTTCTCCTACCTCTTTGCACAGCATCATAAGAAGACAGGTTTTGGAAAAGGGAGATCGCCAGATGTGATGCCAACCCCGGATCACAACACGATAGAATTTCTATTCTATGTTTGGGTTTTATTCTTGAGGCACTGCGCGAAGGGAGGGCAGTGATACTGAAGGGGGTCATGCAAAGTTTTTAAGTATGGAAGAAACCTCAAATTTTTGCCTTAGAGAGGCAAACATGAAACAACTAAACCACCTGAGAAAATATTATATTAATAAGAAGACTAAGAAGCATATCATTGTAATTATTCACTATTTGTCTGGAGATTACATTTAATCAATGCAATAATATCACGAAAATACATGATCTACAAATTCATTCAGTCAACAATTACTTTTGAAACACTTATTATGGGCCAGCCACCGTTCCAGGCTAGAGGGCCACAGCAGCGAACAACAGTAAAAGATCCCTGCCTTCATAAAGCATCATCACTCCAAAAGAGACAGACTGAAGTCTTACTACTCTTAGCATTTTATCTAGTCAAACACCTTTACCTTAGCTTCTTGACTTAACTATTTTCGGTTGTTTTCCCTAACTCTCCAGTCTTTCTTCTTCCTTCCTTCCCTTTATTGGCTACTTTCTGTATTCTCCCACTGACGGCAGAGGTTTGAAGAGGTTCTTCTCTCTTTACTGTACCTTCTCTCCCTCGGTGATAACATCCAGTCTCATGATTTCATGTACAATCTATACTGTGTCAGGAAGTACAGGCAAAAAGGTAATTTAACACCTAGCTTGTGTTTCACTTTCAAATTCCATTTGATCTTTCTTGAACTTGAACTCTCAATTTTTTCCATCAGAGCTGCTCTATCTCCAATTTTCCTGTGAATAAAATCCCCATCCAACCAGATTCTCAAGCTAGAAATGTGAGAGTCCTTAACACTTTTTAGTCCTGGGGTGCCCGGGTGGCTCAGTTAGTTAGTGTCTAACTTTTTTTTTTTTTTTTTTACAATTTTATTTATTTATTTGACAGAGACAGAGATCACAAGTAGGCAGAGAGGCAAGAAGAGAAAAAGGGGGAAGCAGGCTCCCCGCTGAGCAGAGAGCCCAATGCAGGCCTTGATCCCAGGACCCTGAGATCATGACCTGAGCCGAAGGCAGAGGCCTAACCCTCTGAGCCACCCAGGTGCCCAGTACCTAACTCTTGATCTCAGCTCAGGTCTTGATATCAGGGTCAAGAGTTCAGGCCCCACATGGGCCCACCTAAAAAAAAAAAAAAAAAAAAAAGGCAACATAACATTTCTCAGACCTTTGACTACTTTGTTCAATTTACCACAAAAATATGTAAATCTTTAGCTTCAAATCTGTGTGTGGCTAACACCCTATTTCTACATCCACTACCATCATCATTTCAAGTCACCCTCATCTCTCATGTGACCTACTGCAAGAGCTGTTTAACTAGTCTTTTGTGCCCTCCCTAAGTCCATTCTCTGTATAATAACTAGAATGATCTTTTAAGAATGTAAGTTACTCGGAAATTGATGGGGATTCATGAAAAGGATACAGGAGATAATTTAAAAGGAGATACCACTGTCCAAAATCTGGAATAATCTAAGAATGAAAATAGTCATGGTAATAACTGGTCATAGCCCACTGACCAAAAAAGAATACATAAATCCATACTGATACACACATAAGAGAAATAGGAAAATGACTTCTTTCAATAAAATGTCAAATAATGTAAAAGAAATGAAAATGAGTTTTATTATTTATTTATTTATTTATTTATTTTTTAATATTTTATTTATTTATTTGACAAGAGAAACACAGCTAGAGAGGGAACACAAGCAGGGGGAGTGAGAGAGGGAGAAGCAGGCCTCCCGCCGAGCAGGGAGCCCGATATGGGACTCGATCCCGGGTCTCCGGGATCATGACCTGAGCCGAAGGCAGTTGCTTAACCAACTGAGCCACCCAGGCGCCCCTGAAAATGAGTTTTAAAACATCACCATTGTGCATCCACCATAGTAATAATCGATTTAGCCAAGAGTCAGTAAAGAATGCTAAAATGGGGTGCCTGGGTAGCTCAGTGGGTTAAAGCCTCTGCTGTCAGCTCAGGTCATGATATCAGAGTCCTGGGATTGAGGCCTGCATTGGGCTCTCTGCTCAGCGGGGAGCCTGCTTCCTCCTCTCTCCCTGCCTGCCTCTCTGCCCCCTTGTGATCTCTATCTGTCAAATAAATAAATAAAATCTTAAAAAAAAAAACAAACTTTGTAATTGCATAAAAAAAGAATGCTAAAATGAAAAGGTCAAAGTCTGATGAAGAATAAGATATTTATATATATATATAAGATATATATATTTATATAGTCTCAAATTATGTTCCACAAACTTATTAATCACAAAGAGAAAAAACAGTAACTTTTTAGTGAGAAACCCCAAATATACCAACATAAACAAGCAGTAAATAATGAAACTTACAAACTTCCATCATGTGTCTCCTACTGTGATATAAAGAATATAGCCTCACACAGGCACTATTTCTGCCAAAACATTAACCTGAATATGATCAGGGGGAAACAAGAAAGAGACAAACCCAAACTGAGGACATTCTATAAAACAAATGGCCTATTCTTTTCCAAAATTGGCAGTATCATGAAAAAGAAAGGCAGAGGAACTGTTCTAGATTAAAGGAGACTAAAGAGATAAAACTTGCAACGAATTATTTTGGATTGGGTCCTGAACTAGAAAAAAATGTTATCAAGGACATTATTGAGACAATTGGCAAAAGTGAAAAAGACCTTCTGATTAAAGATCTGTTAACTAAATAACTCTATCAATGTTAAGTCTTAATGTTGTTCATCGTACTTTGGTAATGTTAAGTGCATGTCCTTGTTTTTAGGAAATATACAATGAAGCATTTTAAAGAAGAGGGCAGGTCTGCAAATTACTTTTAGGTAGTTCAGAGAAAAAAAGGATATATAGAGTCGATTCTCATGATTTATGGTAGTCATGTTCTATTAAGTTACAAAACACAGGGGCGCCTGGGTGCCTTAGTTGGTTGGGCGACTGCCTTCAGCTCAGGTCATGATCCTGGAGATCCAGGATCAAGCCCCACATTGGGCTCCCTGCTTGGTGGGAAGCCTGCTTCTCCCTCTCTCACTCCCCCTGCTTGTGTTCCCTCTCTGGCTATGTTTCTCTCTGTCAAATAAATAAAATCTTAAAAAAAGTTACAAAACACGAAATTAGCTAATATCCAACCATGACTCCTACAGGAGTACAGGGTTAGGTTTCTGTAAGCCTTTGGTCATAACATTTTCCTCTACCCATCAATACATAACCTTGTTTTATGTGTGTTTTTGTTTAAAGACACCTTATTCAAAATATGTTGTTGGTTCAGTAACATCAAACTCACAACCACTAGCACTATAGCTTATACCAGAACTACACTTATCTAACATATATATTTTCTTCCATACAGCTCATCATGGCCATGCAGCACTTCAGCACTATGCCTGGGGCTATTTTACGTAGTGACATCACCAACAGAAAGCACAAAATTAAGAAAAACATGACACTAAATAAGTAGACAGCAAAAAGGACAATGGGTAATAGTAGGGGAACTGAAACAAGATGGCAGAGAACCTCCTTGTTTGACCACACCTGGGAACACATGCATCTGACATCTCAAACTTTCTGCTGCTCTGCCCATGCCTGTAAAAGGCTTTGAAGGTCCTGTTAAGTATTGATTTGCAGAGCACCATTTACGTAAGTTTTATGAAGAAGGTGAATTTGCAAACATGGAATCTGTGGGTAATGATGATGAGTTTGTATATCTCTCCATAGACATACACACACAGAGCGAATGATAAAAGAAATAAAAATGTTAAAACTAGTAAATCTGGATGAAGGGAATATGGGAGTTATAAATGCTATTTCTTGCAATTCTTCTCTAAGTTTGAAATTATTTCCAAATGAAAAGTTTAAAATGTTAATAAATTCATTTTACTCCTCTGTTTAAAATACTTCAGTCTCTTTCATTTGTACATCATATGACTACTCTCTGACTGTCCAATCTCATTCAGGCAACTCTTCCTCTGGTTCACTCTCTGCCAGTCTTACAGGCATTCTTTTAATTCCTGGAACACTTTCCTAACACCCTAGCTAAATTAGACCCTGTTCATTATCCTCTTTCAAAGTACCTTCTTCTTTTCTTTTGTGGCATTTATAATTCATAATTATACATGCAAACAATTGTGTTCTTAATAAATATTATGTATAAAATTATTATAAAGAAATTTCATAAGTATGAAATTATGCACATGACCTGATTTAAATATTTAGTTTAGGCATGGAAAATTATTTAGGTACAGCGTATAAATCACAGGGAAAACCGTATGTATTCTTCATATAATAGCAAGCATATAGTGGACAAGTTTTAGAAAGAAATACACAAAAATGAGAATTCAGCTGAAATGATAGAATTATAGTTAAAATAGAAATTGTTTTCTTTTTTTGGTTCCTTTCAGTAAGAAAGAAAAATCGTCTTAAATCAAAGAAAGATGATAATAATTATAATGTTAATGCTTAAACGAACATTTTGGAAGGAAGCTATGCTTACCACTATACCACCAACGCAGACTAAAGGAACATTTTGAATAAAAATCTGATTGCAGACCAGAGAATAGAACAAAGTGGGAGCAATTCTGGAGGTATACAGAGAGCCCAGTTAGCATAATTTAAGTGAGCGTACGTGGGCTTGAACTAAAAGTGACAGTGGGAATAAGAGTCGTTGATGGATTCTATTATATTATAGATATGATGCCAGGAGTGCCAGGATCTAATGAAACAGGGGAAAGAGAGGGAGAAGTCGAGGTCAATTCCTAATTTTACAACCTATGCAACTGGAAGGAGATTGTCTCACTGAGATAGGAATTATAGGAGAAAAAGTAGGCTGGAAGGAAGGATTATAAATTGATTGTGTTTGAGCCTGTGAAACATCTAGATGGATATAGTAGGTGGCTATCTATGTAAGAATGGAGGCCAGAAGAGAAATCTGGGCCAAAGAGAGATAGATCCAAAAGTCATAAATATATAGATGAAAATTAAGCCATGGAAGTGAATGTTATCACCCAAGGGAAGTATGGACTAAGAAGAGAAAGCTGAAATATGAACTTCCTATTTCTGCACAGAGAACTATATTACATACAATACAATGTGTACCAGGAATACACAAATGAGACAAAATCCTGTTCCCAGGTGCCAGTCTAGAGGTTGGAAGTGGGACAGGAGTCAGTAAAGTACTCTCTTTTTCAATTATCTACTTACATATTAGGTTCTTGCTTCTGGTTCTGAGGGGAACATGACCTCAACTATGAAAAAATTACACAATTTAGTGAGACAGACTAGGCAAGAAAAATAACTGAAATGACCTTAATATAATGAATATCATGGGAGAAAAAGGAAAGACAATGAATTCATCCACTGTAGGTTATAGCCTTTCGAAGGCCAAGTAAGAAGTGGCAAGGAAGAACATGAGTTTCAGATGGGGAAAGTCTTTGAAGGGAGGTGAAGCAATGTATGAAAAGGCATGACACTGACAGAGAGTTTGGGACATTTAGGGAATTTCTGTAGGTATCTATGGTGCCAGTGGAAGGGGCCCGTGGGAACACAGCAGAGATCACTTGGGCTGTCCAGCAGGCACCAGGTTGTAATAAACTTTGTATGCCATGCCAGTTATTTGAGATTTTGACCTATAATGGGAGGATGTGAAAAAGTTATAAGTGGGAGCTACATAAGTAAATCTGCATTTTAGGAAGATTGTTGTAGAAACGATAAGGGACATGGATGGGGCTGGAGGAAGGGAGAAAGATTAGAAGAGAATCCCCACAAGTTTCCACCATCACGAATATCTACCTACCAGCGTCTGTGGCAAAGAACTCTAATGTTGGCTTCTGTTGCCATAGATGAATGGTCCACTGCTCTTATAAAAGCTAAAGCTCAGGGGCACCTGGATGGCTCAGTCCTTAAGTGTCTGCTTTCAGCTCAGATCATAATCAGGGAGTCCCAGGATCCAGCCCCACATTGGGCTCCCTGCTTGGCAGGAAGCCTGCTTCTCCCTCTCTCACTCCCTTTGATTGTGTTCACTCTCTAGCTGTGTTACTCTCTGTAAAATAAATAAATAAAATCTTAAAAGAAAAAAAAGGCTAAAGCTCTCCACTTGTGTATTAGATTCTATCCCTTTTTACTTTCAAAGACATGGCTCTAGCAAGACTCCCCTCTCTACTCTGCTATCACTAATTTCCCTCCCTACTGACTGGATCATGGCCATTGACACGTATGATATTATCATAAAGAAAACATCTTCCTTAACCTCATCCTCTCCAGCTACTGCCCCCTTTTTCTGAGCACTGTGCATCAAAACTTCAGTCTTCAAACCCTTTCTTTCCATTCTTTCTTGAAAATACTCCAGTCAGGCTTTTACCTCCACATTCCACAGAGACTTGTCTCTAATCAAGGCTACCAATGACCTCGCATTGTTACTGTATCTATTGGGCAATCATCAGTCCTCATCTTACTTGACCTTTCAGTGGCTTTTGACACAGTTGATTCCTCTCTTTATCTGAAATTTGGCCATTTCTTGGCTTTCAGGACTCCTTACTCTCCTAATTTTCCTCATCAATGGAGATTCATTCTCCATCTCCTGTTGCTGGGTCCTCTTCATCAACCCAACCTTTATCATTAGAGTACCCAGGACTCTGGCCTCTTCTCTTCTCCTTTATACTCTCTCCCTCCTTGGTCATACTGAATCCAGTGGTGTTAAAAATACCATCTGTATGCTAGTGAATATTTTTATTTAGCTTGGACCTCCTCCTTGAACTCCGCATTTGTATACCCAGCTGCCTACCCCAAACCCTCTTTGGATATATGATAAGCATTTTATTTTTTTTTATTTTTTATTTTTTTAAAGATTTTATTTATTTGACAGAGAGAAACACAGCCAGAGAGGGAACACAAGCAGGGGGAGTGAGAGAGGGAGAAGCAGGCTTCCCGCCAAGCAGGGAGCCCGATGTGGGACTCGATCCCGGGTCTCCGGGATCATGTCCTGAGCCGAAGGCAGTCACCCAACCAACTGAGCCACCCAGGCGCCCCGTGATAAGCATTTTAAATTAAAATATCCCAGGGACACATAGGTGGCTCAGTTGGTTAAGCACCCAAGCCTTGATTTTAGCTCAGGTCATGACTGTAGAGTTATAAGACTGAACCCTGCATAATTTCCTCCCTCAGCCCCATCTCCTCCCTTCCCCCTTTTCTCCCTCTCAAAATAAAATAAAATAAAATAAAATAAAATAAAATAAAATATCCCCGATTGGACACCTGATTTCCCAACTACCACTGCAGTCATCCCTATTCCAATCAACAGCCCCTTATGCTTCCAGTTTGCCTTGACCAGAACCTTTAAATCATCCTTAACTCCTTTCTCATTCCTCACACTCAATCCATCAGGAAAACCTGTTGGATCTATGATCAAAATATTCCCAGAACTTGACCACTTTTGACCACTTACCCAGTATCAGCTTAGTCTAAGCCACCATCATCTCTCACCTAGGTTTTCCAGTAGCTTCCTTAAGTAGTCTCTCTACAATTATCTTTGTATTATTAACCCGGTGTATTATTTTATAATTATCCTATCTAGTTAGCCCTCTGGGACTATTCAAAGAGCAGTCAGACTAAAGTTTTAATAAATATAAGTCATATAATGTTCCTTTGCTGCTCAAAATCTCCCCATGCCTTTCCATCTCTCAGGGTAAAAAGTAAAACCCTAGTCAGGCCTACTTAAGGCCCGGTGTGATTTTGCTGCCTTCCCCTTCTTTCTTCTTCCATGCACCAACAGTAATTCCTATGTTCTTGTTTGACTTCCTTTTGCAGGACATGCATCGCCATCTAATATACCATATAGTCTATCATTTTATTTTTTTATTTACATTTTTATAATTTACTTTTTTTCCCATTTTGTCTGTTTCCACTTGAATGTATGCTTCACAGGGACAGGGATTTGTCTCTTCTTTTTTTTTTTTTACTGATATATTCTCTACTGCCAAGCACACAGTAAGCATACAATGAACACTGGTTATATGTATGAATGACTGAAGGGAGTGGGGAGGAAGATCTTCTAAGAAGATATAATTCAAGGGCGCCTGGGTGGCTCAGTGGGTTAAAGCCTCTGCCTTTGGCTCAGGTCATGACCCCAGGGTCCAGGGATGGAGGCCCACATCTGGCTCTCTGCTCAGTAGGGAGCCTGCTTCCTCCTCTTTCTCTGCCTACTTGTGATCTCTCTCTCTGTCAAATAAATAAAATCTTTACCAAAAAAAAGAAGATATAACTCAAGAAAATGAGTGCTAAAATAGACAATACAAGTAAAACGTCCTGTGACTGCAGACTCTTCTAGGAAATAAAAGATTATTTCTGAGATTATGGCTTCTTGAGTAGTCAATGCTTTTTCTACACTTACTATGAAATGAAAAGGAGGGAGCACTCACACTTTTAGAAAACACTTGTCTTGCTAGGTTAAGGCAGTGTTTGTAATAAGCTTAAGCAGGTTAATATAGTTGCCTAGCTTCATGACATTCAATGGCTTCCTGAATGCTATGGGAAGGAGATCAGGGAGTACTTACCTGTACTTAAAAGATTTCAGTTGTCACTAAGATTACATATTTTAAGAAAAGGCTTGCGTTAATTTTTGATTATGTAAATAAATTAGAAAATACACAAATATAAACAGAAAATTATCATTTAGAATGTCTCCAAAGATGTCCTCTGTTAACAGTTTGGTGTATAATCTAGATTTTCTTCTGAGCATATACCTACAGCTTTTTGGTTAAATTTTTTTTTTTTTTTTAGTTTACAAAAATCTGGAATCATTCTTTCCATACCATTGTATAGCCTCCTTTTTACATTTAACAGTATACCATGATCTCGGGGCACCTGGGTGTCTCAGTTGTTAAGTGTCTGCCTTTTCTCAGGTCACCATCCAGGAGTCCAGGGATATAGCCAGTGGGTTCCCTGCTCGGCAGGAGGCCTGCTTCTCCCTCTCTCACTGCCCCTGCTTGTGTTCCCATTCTAGCTGTGTTTCTCTCTGTCAAACAAATAAATAAAATCTTAAAAAACAAAACAGAACAAAACAACCCAATATACCATGATCACTTTTCGATTAATGTACCTCTACAAGTATAAATCTGAGTGGCTGATCGGTATTCCATAGTGTGATGTATCTCTTATGATAGGATCTTTCTGTCATATCCACTTTTTGTAGGAGCATTAAAAGTGTCCCAGACTTCATTAAACCTTTAGTGAAGGTGTAAAAAATGGAAGTCATTAATGAAGTCAAACTTCTTATGACTTTAAGATGCATTCCTTGAAGAGGACAGCAATGACAGAATGGTGTTGTAGGAATGTGTTCTACTGCAGAAAAATATTAACTGTTTTGATGTAAAAGCACAGATACTGGGCTAGGTTCAAGAAACAGAGCGTGATGCTATCTGTTTCACATGATTCAATTTGAAGCTGAGGCCATAACCACTTTAGCCAAATACTTAGGTTTTCTCAGGCAGATTTTTCAGGTGATTTCATTTCACAGATAAGAAAGGCTTCCTGTTTAAATTCTACAGAGTAGTAGTAAACTTTTATTCATTTTCTGAGGAGACCATAGACATATGGAAAATCAAAAGGATAGTAAGGGTAATTTGCATTGTCACCCAGTAACCGCACCCTTAGCTTTTGCTTTTGCCCAAATTAAAGTGTGTTCATGCGTGTGTAAAATATTGAAATTTGGAAATATAAATTGTTTGTTCACAGTTTTATTTCATTACCTGAGTTGATGAGCAGAGTCGGTGTATAATTAATTAATTGTACAAATAATTAATGTCCTTCATTTAGAAGGTCCTATCTGGTCTGAAAGTTTGTTAGGTTGAAATCCCAACTCCCAAATGTGATGGTATTGGTAGGTGGGGCCTTTGGGAGATGCTTAAATCATGAGGGTGGGATCCTCATGAATGGAATTTTGTACCTTTTGAAAAAGGCTCCAGGGAGATTCTTTATTCCTTCTGTCCTTTGAGGACACAAGGAGAAAGAAGTCTGTGATCTGTAAGAGAGCCCTCACCTGACAATCCCAGCACCCCGATCTCAGATTTTCAGTTTCCAAAACTGTGAGCAATAAGTTTTTGCTGTTTATAAGCCACCCATGACCCAATTCCCCACTAGGAGAAGGAGATTAAGAGTTATAAACATCCAGTTACAAAATAAATCAAAAGTCATGGAGATGTAATATATAGCATAGGGAATAGTTATTAATATTATAATAACTTTATAGTGCCAGTAGTTAGTCCTATCAAGGTGATAATTTTGTAGTGTATAAAAATACTGAATCGCTTCATAGACCTGAAACTAATATTGTATATCCGTTATAATTCATTTGAAAAAAAAAAACCACTCAGTCTGTGGTATTTTGTTACAGCAGCCTGGGCAAAGAGTATTTTTACTCTTTGTAAATGAGTATTTTTCAACATCCATAATTTTACAAATATTTTAACAGATAAACATAATAAAAATCAAGGTATAATCCTCCCCTGCATTTTTTTCTTTTCTCACATGGAGAGATAAAATGCATTTTGCTTCCCTATGTATCCTGTTTTAAAGGAAAGTTTCTGTAGAAAGAAAATGTAGCAAACTCAATTTTACTAAACTCCAAATTCAGTACAGTAGTTACTTGTGCTGGGTAAGAAGTATATTTTTTGCAACTAGAAAACTAAAGTTGCCATCAATGAGACAAATAACAGAGCAAACAATTATAACAAAATGTTCAAGGTCATTTTAAAGAGAAAGTATATTTCCTCAGTCAAGCCTCTTTGTAACTTGATTGAGGTTATTTACATCTCTAAACAAAGTATGTGAGTTGGGGGTGGGGTATAATTGAAGTTTAGAGAGAGAGTTCTCAGAGCAAAATCTGAGCCTCCCTTCTATATGGATTTATTGAATTATACCCTATGGAGTAAAAAACAAGACTAAACAATTTGCCCAGCTTCTAAAAAGCAGATCTAAGATTTGAAACCTCTAGACCATATGGCTTCACTGAAAATGTTGCATAGATCTATTTAACTCATTTAGCAAATATTTATTAAACATCTTTTATGTGCAAGGCATTTTGCCAGGGACAGATGGGATATATGAGTTTGACATTTGTGGAGATATGGAAAGAGATGTATTTTGGTTTTATACAGACTGTTTGGGATCCCAGTTCCTTGGAAAATTATTCTTTTAACTGTTAAAACAAGAAAATGTTCTCTTAGTGACCAGCACAGAAAGGGCCCTCGATAAATTTATCCTCTCCGCAACTCCACTGTGTTCTAGACGCCACGTGATCAGCAAGTCTTCATGAATGGGGAAGGCTGCAAATGATTGGAATCATAAAATGGGCTGATTTGGAATGGTTGAGATGGAAGAGACAGCAAATATAGTTGAGTGTCAGGGCTGTGAGTAGATCCTGTCCACTGGCTTTTGTTTACAGGGAGAGAGTAAATAGCAGCTGTAAAGATCACCTTGCTTGCCTACTTGCAAAATCTCCTTCAGTTATAGTGTGGTTCCTACAACCAAAATCTTCCCACAAAAGCCTGAAATCAAGGTATCTTTTCTAACGATCTCTAAGGATCAAGTTTTTCCGTTTATTACTGATTCACTTAATAGTTTTCACTTTTTCAAATAATATTTAGGATTGCAGTTAAAATCTAATTGCTAGAATCTGAAGATGCAGGAATCAAAGACATTGTCCCAGTTTTCAAGGAGACATAAACGTAAACAATTTACGTGAAAAGAGGTATCTACATCCGCCCAAAGGAAGAAAACGAATATTCCATGGGCAGTTCAACTCCAAAGTCACAGGAAAACAGGCATATCTTACAGACTGTAAAATTATACGCCATTCTTAAACATTTAAAAGAAAGAAACGGACATTTTTCACAATGTCAATTGTAACGCTCATTTTGCGACGCCTTTCGCATAAAAAGAGGAAGCGTGATTAAGTCTTACTGAGTTACCGTTCCCTGAAGCCAGTCCTCATTTTTTTCTCAAAATAAAGCCGTGTGTCAATCACACTCCTGGATTTTAAAGGAACACACCACTGAGGATACCACGGAGAAAAACCCGAATGTCGCAGTTTTCCAAGTGCGCCCAGCCCCTCTCACGTGGTAGGTTTTTGGCAACTTGACCCTCCTTCCTCCTGATGCTGGGGATGATTCTAACGCCCTCTGGAGCCGTCCCTAGTGACGTCACGAGCGCGATTCCAGTCTGTGGCCAATCACAGGGCCGGATTCCGGGGGAAGCCCGGGGCGGCGGCGGCGGTCTGTGCGCGTGCGCGAAGTCTCCGCGTGGCTATATAAACATGGCTGGCGTGGTCGCGCGGTGGGGCCACGCTGAATGTGTGTAGGGGGTTTGGGGCGCTCGGGTTTGTAGTTTTGAAGTTTCTGGCGGGGGAATTGGGGCGCAGAGTTTTGCTGGGTGGTGGGGACCGAAGTGAAGCCTTCTGGGAACCGCGCAGCCGGGCTCCGCTGCTGCGGGACCCGATGCTGAGGCGCCAGGCTGAGCCGGCGCACGTGTGAGCGCCGCTGAGGAAGCGGCGAGCGACCGAGTAGGTGTCGCTGCTGCCGCGGCCGCACGGACCAGAGGGAGGTGCGGGACGGGCGGGTCTCTGTCCAGCCGGCGCCCGTCACCGACCTGGGTCGCGGCCCCTGCTCCTTTTCCTAGCGATGCTGTGGAGCCGGAACTGCTCTGGAGTCGGCTGCCGCTTGTCAAGCCTCCCCTCGCCTCTGCTCCCGGAAAGGCAGCGTCGCAGCTGCTGCTGATCCACCTGGGGATGCCCGCGGGCCTCACGGAACCGGCCGGCGCCGCTTCCCCCGGCGGTGTGAGTGCCTCCGGGACCGTGACGATGGCCCCCTCTGGGACTCTGCCTGTCCGGGCGGAGAGCACCCCGGTGGCCTTGGGCGCCGTGACTAAGGCTCCTGTCAGTGTCTGCGTGGAGTCCACGGTGTCCCAGCCCCAGCGGTCCCCCGTGGGGACCCTGGTGACCAAAGTGGCTCCAGTCAGTGCTCTTCCTAAACTCAGCAGCGGCCCCCCGCTGCCTGCTCCTCAGATAGTAGCTGTGAAAGCCCCCAACACCACAACAATCCAGTTGCCTGCTAATTTGCAGCTTCCTCCAGGTATGTCGATCACCTTTTCCAGCTTAACCATCGGTCCAGCCAGCGGCGACACGGGAAACGTCGCAGCTCTGGATTGTGCCTTCTTGCTGGTAGCTCTAAAAAAAAAAAAAGAAAAAAACCCTTAAGAGAACCTTTCATAATCGACTTTGCAGGGCAGTGATTTGCCTTTACAATTAATAATAGCTTCTTTGAATCATTACTGCATAGTTCGTACCATATTTAAGGAAAGAATTTCTTCACCCAAGTGATACAGTAAACGTTGGAGCAGTATATTCAGGAGGGCCTTTGAGGCACTGGTTCCTAGGTTGGAGGAGGTAGAAAATAGCCAAAGTTTTTATTTTTATGTGGAGAAGAGACCAATTTATATAGCCACACGTTTAGATAGCCATATTTTTTTTTTAAAGAAAAGTTTAAGAAGTTCTTGTGTGTAAAGGCTGAAAGAGGATTTTGAACTTAATCAAGCTAAAATAAATTCACTGCTTTTCTAGTACCAGAAATGAAAATGCTTTTTCTTGCACAATCTTTAGATGTGTGATGATTATAATTTTTAGTTAGCAGAATACCTCTCTTAGGGAGCAGTGCCAAAGTTGACAGATCAGAGGCATGGGATTGTTAGATTCGAAGCAGTGTGTGATGCTACAGTTAATGAGTCTGTGACTATGTTTTATCCGAGGAATTACATGTTTGGGCTGTTTTTCATGATTTATGAAAGATTTTGCTTTGTGATTATTCAGAATTTTTAAATTAAATTTGAGTGTTCTACCTTTTTTACTCAACTGGAAGTGGCTAGGAATTTCAGTGGGGAAAAAGGCACAAATCAAATTCTTTGGAGTGAACTCTACTCATAATTATAGCATCTTCTATTTATTTTGGGTAGCAGTAATTGGAACTCAGACCTACAAAGATGGTAAAGAAATGAAGCACTGGATTCAAGATTTTAGTATCATCTAGCAAAATGATAGGGGCTCTTTTGTAGCTAATGTTCTGTTTGATCATGAACATTGTGGAAAGATGATGCTCTTTCGATGAAGTTCTGTTTCAGTTTTCTGTAGTACAAGAGGTACATACACTTGAGGCTGTGCTGTGCCAGTTCTGAATTGTCGCCCTACTTATAAAGTTGTTATGAATGTGTTTGAATGAAACACCTTCCAATTTGTTAAAAACTAAATTCCTGTCTAGTCAGTGAAGATTGTTTAGAAACAGTTGAAAAAGCATTAAAATAGAAAAATTATCAAGAGCAAACACTTGGTAAGTGAAAACTGATCACTAATTGAAAGCATACTGTGCTATACTCTTTTTGTATATTATTTATATTCTGTTATTGATCATAATAGATAGCAAATAAGGAAAGATCTCTAAGGGTAAATAACTTGCCCAGTGCCAGACACCTCATAAGTGTTAGAGGTGATTTGAATCCAGGTCTGTATACTGTTTACACAATGCTCTGTTTACCACTTGGTGTGTGTGTGTGTGTGTGTGTGTGAGAGAGAGAGAGAGAGAGAGAGAGAGAAAGAGAGAGAGATGCCTCTTTGAGTAACAGGACTGAAAGGTGACAGAATTTTAGAGCCTAATCTTTTGTATACAAAGAAACCAAAACTGAAACGTGCCAGTGCTATACAGATGCAAACCAGGACCACAGCCTAGGTATGCAGCACACTTAAACATTTTAGATTATTGACCATGGAAAAGCTTAGAGGAGAGAGGACATAAATTGCCTTTAGGAATTGTTAGTTGCAGAGGAGGTGGGGAGGTGCTTTGAAGAGCCGCTTTTGGGAAATATTTCAACTGACAGGTGGCAGAAGATCATACTAACCTTTGTGTTCTCAGTGGTGCACAATAAGATACCAGTAGTTGAAGAATAAAATGGAAACACTGATTAAAATAACTTTAACAAAAATTATAAGTCTTGTACCATTCCTTTTGTATCCTGAGGATTAGTAATTGATTACTCGGGGATGCTTAAATCACATAGAAGTCAGCTTTTCTTTTTCCAAGATAATGAATACCTAAGTATTTGATTTCTGTTTACTCCAGAATTTCCTCAATGAAAAGTGGTTTTTAAAAATATAAATATGCACCACAATATTTTCTAGGGAACAGGGACTGGAAAAAAGGGGTGACATTGTGAAGAAATGAAAGAAGCTATAGCAGAGCTATGAAAATTATTCTGTTGAATGTTTTGGTAATCTCTTTGATTTTCTCGGTCTTCTCTTTTATGAACATGTGGGATTTGAGGCCAGACTCTGGTTCTTTCTGTTTTTAGTATTCTGTGTCTCTTCTGTCACTTGTTTGAGAATGATGATCAAGGAAGTGGGTGCTTCTATGTCATAAACCAGTAACTTCTGCTTGATGGTCATACTGTACAAAAGTCTGTGAAAGTTACTTGTAAAATAGTTCAGGTCTTTTTCGTCAACTCTTTCATGCTCAAGCATGGCATAGGATTTGGATCTTTCTCAAATTCCTGAACCAGTTCCTGGATAAACTAGTGATTCTTATTTCCACCTTGGCTATATCAAAAGGATATTGTGTGAGGGTAGGGACTCTATTGCTGATTTTATTACCCAGGACTTAATAAGTGTCTTGCTTAGAGAGGGCAACTGAGTATTTGAATGCATACATTAGTATATGTAGAGAGAAAAAGAGGACAATAAGACTGCAGCCCCTCAGGGATTCCAAGGACCATTACACATACTAGTGCATTTTATTTTTAATTTCTTTGCTCATTCTGCTTACAAAAGTGGCATATGTTCGTGTAAAAGGAAAAAAGCATTGCTGAAATGTAATATACCCCCTTGACCAGAGTATTGCTGTTAACAGTGTTATCCTTTTCATGTTAGTACCTATAAATCTTACTCATTTTTTAAATTGCTTGGTAGTCCACTATATCAATATACCATCATGTTTTGACCACTTTGCTATTCTTAGATACTGGTATTGTTTGCACTACTTTCTGTTATTACAAATGACGCTGTAATAAACATCTTTGTGTATTTTTGTGCAGTTTTGTGCAGTTGTGTTTTTTATAGGATAAATTGCTGGAAGTGGAATTGTTTCAAAAGGTAATCTTTTCATAGGATTACCAAATTTTATCCCCAAATGATCATTTAAGTGAGTTATCAATGATGGTAATATTTAATTTTAGAAAACTACCTATGGGTTTGCCTGGGTGCTCAGTTGGGTCATGATCTCAGGGTCCTTTCTGCTCAGTGTGGAGCCTGCTTCTCCTTCTCCCTCTGCCTGCTGATCCCCCTGCTTGTGCTCGCTCTCTGCCAAATATATAAATAAAATCATTTTTAAAAAGATTAAAAAGATAAAATAAAAAGTAATTTTCCAGATTTAACTTTCATTAACAGTAAGAGAAGATGAGTCCTATAATTGAGTAGAGATTTCAAATGTAGAGAAATGTGGGTGGATGATAATGTTATATAGATTTGTTACTTACTGAATAATTATGCTTAAGAGGGCTCTTGTTAGTTTGTGAAATAAAGTATATAATATACAGTAGCTGGGAAGGTTTAGCTCAGAGTAAGGACTGGAGTGTGCTAATCAAATTTATAGGTAACAAGGGACTTGGTGGATTAACCTTTTCTGGTAAGCAGTGGTATAGCAATAAAGGGCAGAATATTGGCCTTGGAATCAAAGGACCTGAATTTGAATCCCAGCTCTCCCACTTAGTAAGTTTGTGATTTGGGTCAAGTTTATTAACCTCATCCTCAATAACAGTTTTCTTATGGCTAAAATGGGATCATACCTTCTTCGCAGAAGTATCATATGGGCTAATTAAGAATATAGGTCTCCGTGGGTGCCTGGGTGGCTCAGTGGGTTAAACCTCTGCCTTTGTTTAGGGCATGATCTCGGGGTCCTGGCATCAGGGCCCGCATTGAGCTCTGCTCAGCAGGGAGCCTGCTTCCTCCTCTCTGCCTGCTTCTCTGCCTACTTGTGATCTCTCTCTGTCAAATAAATAAATAAAATCTTAAAAAAAAATAAAGGTCTACGTGTTATAAAACTCTAAAGAACATCATTTATATAGAATACAGAGTTACATAGCAGGCATGTCCTGAATATTTAAGGTACCTGGATAACATTGGGCTGTAGGTACTCTGATTGCTATTTAGCTAATGTGAGTTGGCATTCACAAAATTCACTATATACCATTTATTTATTTGACAGAAAGATCACAAGTAGGCAGAGAGGCAGGCAGGGAGAGAGGAGGAAGCAGGCCTCCCGCCGAGCGAAGAGCCCAATGCCAGAAAGCCCAATGCCGGCCTCTTCAACCCACTGAGCCACCCAGGCGCCCCACTATATTTTTTTAAAGATTTTATTATAATTTAAAAGGATGGGTTTTGAAATAAGCTCAATGTCTATGTGCCCCCACTTTTTTATGTCTGTTATACAAAATTTGGAAAGTACAGAAAGATTACCCCAAATTGAGTGTGTCTTTTAGTTTCCTTTTTTATATAAACTTTATGGAGCTACAATTTTTTACTTGTATACTTATTTTAAAAAGGAAACCATTTATAGAAAGTTTTGAAAAATTTGACAAAGCTGTAGCCACCACTCCAAGATAATGGAGAACATTTCACTCCCCCAAAGTTTAGTTTCTTTGGGGAAAAAAATGTATGGATGCTTTCTTTCTTTTTTTATTTTTACATAACTGGGATTCTATTATTTAATTTCTGTATCCTTGTTTTTCACTTACCATTATATAGTGACAGTTTTGTATGTTTTAACCTCAAAAGTTTACTGGGTGCTTAATCCATTATTTAATATTTTCTCTATTCGTTCATTTAGGTTGCTTATGCTTTTTTGTTTAAAAAATTACTTATAAATAAAAGTAAACAGATGTTTTTGTATTTAGATTGTGGTGTGTGTCTTGATTATTTTCTTGGGACACATAACAGATTCCAAGAATTTTGGAATTTCTGGATCAAGGAAATACGAGTGTTTTAAAGTTATATTTTTTAACCTACTCATACATTTCAGTGCTAACTGTATACTAGGTTCTGTGCTCATTATCATAGATGCGGTGGAAAATAAGTAGACACAGTACTTCTCCTGGAAATTAAAGAGATTTTGAGAATTTCCTTAGGTTATTCTCCAACAATATTATTTTTGTAAACTAAGACATACATATGTAAAAACAAATATGGCAAGTTAAAAAGAAGGTAAAATCACCTGAAAACATATGATCCTACTTTTAAAAGATGAAATTTAATGAAGTTAATAGAAGTTCTGTTTTGACAAATCAACTGTGTAAATGGAGAATAGAGAAGATATGCCATAATGGATAGTAGAATCTGGGATAAAAACTTCCTGATTGATTTTAAGTTTTTCTTTTTTTTAAATAAAGATTTTATTTATTTATTTGACAGGGAGAGTGAGATAGCAAGAGAGAGCAAAAGCAGGGGGGAACAGCAGGCAGAGGGAGAGGAAAAAGCAGGCCTCTGCTGAGCAGAGAGCCCAATTTGGGCTTCCATCCCAGGACTCTCTGATTATGACCTGAGCGCAGGCACTTAACTGAGCCACCATGCGTCCCTTAAGTTTTTCTTTTATTCACTCAAAGAATTATTGGAATGAAAGAAAAAGATATTTAAATGACTTTAAGCTCAGTAAGAAACTATGATATAAAAAAGGAATTGGGGGGTGCCTCAGTGGCTTAATGGGTTAAAGCCTCTGCCTTTGGCTCAGGTCATGATCTCAGGTTATGGGATCACGTTGGGCTCTCTGCTCAGCAGGGAGCCTGCTTCCTCCTCTCTCTGTGTGTCAAATAAGTAAATCTTTAAAAAAAAAAAAAAAAAAAAAAAGAACTTGGGGCCCTGGTACCTGATCAAGAAAACAACTTTGGATATGATTGTCTGCCTTTAAGTGTTTAAAGAACTGCCCTTAAAGAAAGTAGGCTTATTTTGTATGCTTGCACAAGGGACCTGTCTGTGAATATTATGGAAAGAATATTTTTGGTTCTGTCGTAAGGAATAACTTTTTGTATTTCTACTCTCCTTGTGAAGGGGTGACATTTGTACATGTCCCACCTTCTTAACCCTAGAATTTTGTAGAGACAAGAAGGTCACCAGCTGGCAATTATGTGTAGATATTAGATTATTAATAGGTGGGGCTCTTGGGTGGCTCAGTGGGTTAAGCCTCTGCCTTTGGCTCTGGTCGTGATCTCAGGGTCATGGGATGGAGGCTCACATCAGGCTCTCTGCTCAGCAGGGAGCCTGCTTCCTCCTCTCTCTCTGCCTGCCTCTCTGCCTACTTGTGATCTCTCTCTGTCAAATAAAATCTTTAAAAAAAATTATAATAGGTGAATTCTTAAAGTTTTTCTAGCTCTTAGATTTGTGTGGGTCTGCTATCCTTTCAGGGTCAGTATTTACCAGTGCTAGGAAGTTGGGCAAATCAGAACCACCATCCAGATCAACTTGTAGCCAGTACAAAATAGGAAAGTCATCTTGGGACATAGCAGTTCACTGGGTATATGAGTAGAGTAATATGTTAAATTATGTACCAGTTAGGGGCGCCGGAGTGGCTCAGTTGGTTGAGCAACTGCCTTTGGCTCAGGTCATGATCCCCCCGAACACCCGGGATGGAGCACCGCATCAGGCTCCCTGCTCAGCGGGAGGCCTTCTTCTCCCTCTCTCATTTCCCCTGCTTGTGTCCCCTCTCTATCTGTGTTTCTCTCTGTCAAATAAATAAATAAAATCTTTGAAGAAAAAAAAAGCTTTAGACTTTAAAAGAACTCTTTATTTTATTCTCAGTATTGGCTTCAACTATTCTGATATTACTTCCTACTGAAATTTTGAGTATTTAGTTGAAGAAAAGGTTGGATTGTGGACCTTTTGGTATTAATAATGGTTATTGCTACTATTGATAACTTTAAAATTAAAAAGCCTGCTTAAAAGTATTATCTCATTTAATCCTGTTAATGATCTTGGAAGGTAGGTATTAAGTATCTCGATCCACAGATATGGGGTGTCTTTCCATTTATTTAGATCTTTAATTTCTTTCAACAGCATTTTGTAGTTTCCAGAGTACTGATGTTGTACTATCTTGTTAAATTTATCAGTATATTATTCTTTCTGGTGCTATTGTAAAAGGAATTGTTTTCTTTGTTCCATTTAGTCATTCACTGCAAATGTATAAAAATACAGCTGATTTTTATACATTTATTTTGTATCTTACCACCTACCCGAACTTACTAGTTTTAATAGTTTTTTTGTGGATTTTTAAGGAAGATCATATTATCTGTGAATAGGTAGTTTTACTTCTTTCTTTGGATGCCTTTTATTTCATTTTCTTGCTTAATTTTCCTGGTTAGAACTCTCAGGACAGTGTTGAAGAGAAGTAGTGATTGTAGGCATTCTTGTCTCATTTCTCATCACAGGTTTCTTGTCTTATTCCTCATCTTAAGGGGAAAGCATGTAGCCTTTCAGTATTAAATGTGATGTTAGGTGTGAGTGTTTTGTAGATCTCTCTTACTAGGGTTGAGGAAGTTTGCTTTTATTCATATTTTGTTGAGTGTTTTCATCATAAAAGAAAAGCGGGTGTTAGATTTTGTCAATTGTTTTTTCATCATCTGTTGAGATGATCATGGGGTTTTTGTCCTATCTTTATATGCTATTTTACAGTAATGTTTGTATGTTAGACCAGCCTTCCACACTGAGATAAATATTACTTGATGGAGTATAATACTTTTTTTGTGCAGCTGTATTCTCTTTGCTAGTACTTTGTTGGGACTTTCCACACCTTTATTTATAAGCCATACTGGTCTCCAGTTTTTTGTGATGTCTTTATGTGATTTTGGTATCAGGGTACTACTGACCTTACAGAATGAGTTGATAGATGTTTCCTTCTCTTCTATTTTGGAAGAGTTTGTGAATGATTAATATTAATTTTTCCTTGGATGTTTGGTAGAATTCACCAGTGAAGTCATCTGGACGTGGGCTTATCTTGTGGACACTTTTTTTTAAAGATCCGATACATTTGTTTGTTTGTTTGTTTGTTTATTTAGATTTTCATTTATTTATTTGACAGAGAGAAACACAGCTAGAGAGGGAACACAAGCAGGGGGAGTGAGAGAGGGCAAAGCAGGCTTCCCACTGAGAAGCCCATTGAGGGGCTTTGTCCCAGCACGCCAGGATCATTACCTAAGCTGAAGGCAGAGGACTGAGCCACTCAGGCCCCTCCCCTCCTTTTTTTAAAGTAGGCTCCACACCCAGTGGAGCTTAAACTCATAACCTTGAGATCAAGACCTGAGCTAATATCAAGAGTAAGATGCTTAACTGACTGAGCCACAGAGGTACCCTTTGAATCTTCTTTTTT
Source organism: Spilogale gracilis (assembly GCA_004023965.1). Lineage (NCBI taxonomy): Eukaryota > Metazoa > Chordata > Mammalia > Carnivora > Mephitidae > Spilogale > Spilogale gracilis. The sequence goes on along the minus strand of PITA01005995.1, from coordinate 62,421 downwards.
AAGAAAGAGAGGGAGGAAGAAATAGGGGGTAGAATGGGGGGAGGGGCCGAGGGAGCAGGAGAGAGAGAATATCCTAAGCAGTGTACAAGTCCAGCACAGAGCCCAGTGCAGGGCTCAATCCTGTGACCCTGAGATCATGATCTAAGCCAAAATCAAGACTTGGGATGGTTAACTTACTGAGCCACCCAGGCACCGTCCCCCTTTTAAATACCACCATTTGTAACTCTAAATGTCCCTCTAAGCTCTGCTTTATCTGCATTCCACAAATTTTGGTTAATTATGTCTTCATTTTTACTCATTTCAAGGTATTTTTCAATTTCCCTTGTGATTTCTTCATTGACAAATGACTACTTAGGAGTAACTAATTTCTAAATATCAGTGAGTTCCCCCAGTCTTTTTGTTGCTGAGTTCAAATTTCATTCCAGTGTAGTTGGAGACTATACATTGTATAATTTCAGTCTTTCAAAATTTACTGGGGTGGCTTTTATGTCCTAGCATGTGGTCTATCCTGAGAATGTTCCATGTGCACTTAAGGAGAGTACTGTTATTGGGTGGATTGTTTGTTTGGTTTATAGCATTATTGAAGTGTTAGATTTCCTTGTTGATCTTTTTTAAAGATTTTTTTTTTTTTATTTGACAGAGAGAAACACAGCCAGAGAGGGAACACAAGCAGGGGGAGAGAGATAGGGAGAAGCAGGCTTCCCGCTGAGCAGGGAGCCCGATGTGGGACTCCCAGATCATGACCTGAGCCGAAGGCAGTCGCTTAACCAACTGAGCCACCCAGGCGCCCCCTTGTTGATCTTTTATGTAGTTGTCTATCCTTTGTTGAAAGTGGGTTATTTAAGTCTCTCAACTGTTATCGTTGAATTTGTTTTTCCTTTTTTTTTTTTTTTTAAAGATTTCATTTATTTATTTGACAGAGATAGATCACAAGTAGGCAGAGAGGCAGGCAGAGAGAAAGGAGGAAGCAGGCTCCCTGCTGAGCAGAGACCCTGATGCGGGCCTCGATCCCAGGACCCTGAGATCATGACCTGAGCCCGAGGCAGAGGCTTTAACCCACTGAGCCACCCACGCGGCCTGTTTTTCCCTTTCTTTATGTCAGCTTTTGCTTCGCATATTTTGGGCTGTTACTTGTTGCATGTATGTTTACAATTGTTAATATTCCTGATCCATTGGGTATTTTATCAATTATAAAATGCCACCTCTTTATCTCTAGTAACATTTTTCCACTGTTTTGTCTGGTATTAGTATGGACTTGCTAACTTTCTTATGGTTGCTGTTCTATGATATGTCATTTACTTTCAACTTTGTTTTATATTTGAGTCTAAAGTATATCTCCGGTAGGCAGCATATCATTGGATCTTATCTTTTTTGGTCTGGTTTGACACTTTTACCTTTTACTGGATTATTTAATCCATTAACATGTAATGTTACTTATATAGTTAGGTTTAGATCACCATTTATTTTTGTTTTTATATATCCTCTCCTTTTTGTTCCTCTATTCCTTTTTTCCTGCTTTCCTTTGCATTAAGTGAATATTTTCTAGTGTGACACCTTGTTTTCTTTATCATTTATATATATATATATATATATATATATATATATATTTAGTGGCTCTAGAGATTATAAAATATCTAATATATAGTATATATATCTCAAATTTATAAGAACTTATTTATGTGAGATACAGAAATATTTTTGTTTAGCTCACTTAACTCTCACTTTTTAATTTATTTTTATTTGTTTTAAGATTTTATTTATTTGACAGAGAGAGACAGTGAGAGAGGGAATACAAGCAGGGGGAGTGGGAGAGAGAGAAGCAGGCTCGTCGCTGAGCAGAGAAGCCGATGTGGGGCTTGATCCCAGGACGCTGAGATCATGACCCAAGCCAAAGGCAGATGCTTAACTGACTGAGCCACCCAGTTGCCCCTATCTAGTAATGTCTTTATTTTGCCTTCAAATTTGAAATATATATATATATTTTAAAGATTTTATTTGACAGAGAGAAACACAGCTAGAGAGGGAACACAAGCAGAGGGAGTGAGAGAGGGAGAAACAGGCTTCCCACCAAGCAGGGAGCCCAATGTGGGGCTTGATCCGGGGTCCTCGGGATCTTGACCTGAGCCGAAGACAGTCGCTTAACCAACTGAGCCACCCAGGCGCCCCTTGAAAAAAATATATATATATATATTTTAAAGATTTTATTTATTTGACAGAGAGAAACACAGCCAGAGAGGGAACATAAGCAGGGGGAGCGAGAGAGGGAGAAGCAGGCTTCCCGCCGAGCAGGGAGCCCGATGTGGGACTCAGTCCCGGGTCTCTGGGATCATGGCCTGAGCCGAAGGCAGTTGCTTAACCAACTGAGCCACCCAGGTGCCCCATCCCTTGAAAAATATTTTTAATGAATATCTGATTGTTGGTTGATTTATTTATTTATTGATTGATTGATTTAATTTTTATTTTTTTTTTTGCCTTTCAGCAAGTGGAATATGTCATTTCACTGCCTCTGGCCTCCATTATTTCTGATGAGAGAGAGGTCAGCTGTTAATCAGGTTGGGGTTCTCTTGTAAATAAAGAGTCATTTTTCTCTTGCTGTTCTCAAGATTTTCTTTTAACAATCATTTTTATTATGAAGTGTCTTGGTGCGAATCTCTGAATGTGTTAGAGTTTGTTGAGCTATTTGGACATCTAGATTATTCTTTTGTCACATTTGGTGAGATGTCAGCCATTATTTCTTTGAATATTTTTATGTTTCTGTATCTTTCCCTTTCTGTTTCTTTTGTCCTCCCTTTCTGATACTCACATTATGCCTTTGTTGCTGTGCCTTTCAATGGTACACATTTCTCTGAGGCTCTGTTTATTTTTCTTCATTCTTTTTTCTCTCCATTCTTTGGATTTAAAAATCTCTGTTGATTTTTCTTTAAGTTCACTGATCTCCTCATTCAGTCTCACTGTTGAGTCCCTTTAGTGGATTTTTTTGTTACTGTATTCTTTAACTACAGAAGTCAGTTTGTTTTAATAATATCTTTTTCTAGCAATAGTCTATATTTGATGATATCATACCTTCCTTGTTTAAGCAAGATCTCCTTTAGTCTTTTGAATGTATTCATAATGTTTACTTTGAAGTTTTATTATTAGACCAGATAGCCAGATTTTAGGTGGTTTTTGTTGCCTGCCTGTTTTCATGTGTGTCATACTTTTCTTTTTCTTTGCATGTTGTGTTAACTGATTTGAAACTAATATATTGGGGTGCCTGGGCTGCTCATTTGGTTAAGCGTCTGCCTTTGGCTCAGGTCATCATCTCAGGGTCCTGGGACTGAGCCCTGCATTGGACTCCCTGCTTAATGGGGAGCCTGCTTCTCTTCTGCCCCCCTTCAAATAAATGAATAAGTAAATAAAATCTTCAAAACATTTAATATACTGCAGCAACTCTGGATACTGTCCCCTGTTCCCATGAGTGTATTATTGTTGTTTGCTTTTTTTTTTTTTAAATGTCTGACTGGTTTATTCTAGTGAAGTCTATTTTTCCCCACAGTGGGAAGCTTTTGATATTGCTCCTCAGAGGGCACAACCTTGGGCATAAGCTCAGCCACCCTGGGATGACAGGGCTCTCTTTGACTTTCTCTTTCTCTGATTTCTCTGTTAAGTTATATGTCTCTCTTGATATCACACCCAGGTGTTAGGCTCTACCTTTGTGATCTAATTACCCTAGTGTTTTCAACAATGCCATAGGGCCCACCTTGCCCCATAGACTGATCCAATGAATTTAGGCTTCTTTACAGGGATAATTTTTGAGGTTATTGTTTGAGGTTGCTGTGGCATCAAGAGGACCCTTCTTAGTTGTTTTGTTTTTCTGGTTCTCTCTGATGAAGTAGCCTAGGCTTATGGTTTAGCTTGTATCTGTCATGAAGCTACCATCCTTCTTTTAATTGTTTTGTTGTATTTAAGAGTGCTCTTAGGTTTGAGCTTCCTCACACTGTGTTGAAGTAAAGTCAGCTTCCTTATGGAGATATTTGGAGGGGTGATCAGGATTGTGTAATGCTTCTTTATGGGCAGTATTCCTGCTTTAAGAGTGGGGTACTGGGCTTTATCTTCTGGTCTTTATTCTTTCACCATGGAACCTCCATCCTACAGAAGAACTGGGGTGAGGAAAAGTGGGGTTCAGATACTTTCAGGGTGCCATCTCTGAGGTAGAGCCTTCCCTTTATGTGTGGAGAGGAGTAAAAGAAGCCCAGAAACCTCTGGATGCACTTGTCTCAAATTTGTCCTGTACTGTATGTAGCTGAGTGTGGGGGAGATCAGAAATGCTGGTGGCCTGCTCCTCCCAGATTGCTACCATAGCCCTCAACTGGGAGCTTGGGTGAGAGAGAGGCTCTTTGTTGGAGATCAGAAATGCTGGTGGCCTGCTCCTCCCAGATTACTACCATAGCCCTCAACTGGGAGCATGGGTGAGAGAGAGGCTCTTTGTTGGATGGACTGCCTGATTTGAGAAGGGAAAGAGAGTGAGTCTTGGTTTAGAAGCCACTGTCTCTTGCTATGCTTACCAAGTTTTAGCAAATCCTCTTTAATAATGGTGAAGTCATTTTCTATATGCTTTCAGATAATTTCCAAAGACTTTAAATGGTTGTTTTTAAAATAATTTTCACCAGTTATGCTTGCTCTGCTGGAGAGCAGGTTTGTTGAGCTCTTCATGCTCCCATTCTGGAAATGGAACTTCAGCTATGATATTCTTATTTGTGCCTCCTACTGACATGGACAAGAATTTCTTTAGATTATAAATACTGGGTTAAGGCGTGTACCAATGGGAATCAATTTGGCACAATCATGTAAAGTCAAGCAAAGCAGTAGACTTCTTAATTTTTGTCTGTCTAGGTAGATACAAAGTGATAACTCACTGTGGTCTTAATTTCCTTTTCCTTGTCATAGCCATCTGTGTTTCATTTGCATTTTGGATGCACTTTCAACATAAGTGAACTAAAATTTTCTCGCATTTTGTCTTTTGATTTTTTACCTGATAGTGTCTTTTGCTAAACAAAAGTTGGTTTTTTTTTTAATATACTAATGTATCAGACTTATTTAAGAAATTCTTCCATATCCCAAGTACAGAAAGATAATTTTCTACATTATCTAAGAGTTTAAAAGGTTTTACTTTTTACCTTTGTATTCTTAATGCCCTTGGGGTTTTGTATGCGGTGTGAAACTTTTAATCTTTTCCATATAGATAACTAATTGACACAGCCGACTTATTGAATAGTTGCTCTTTTTCTCACTAATCTGCAGTGCCTTCTAGGAGAACTTGATAGGACATAGCTGCATGAGTCTATTTTGGAATTCTCTAGTTTATTCCATTGGTTACTTTGTGTAGTCTGATTCCATTACCATACCATCTTACTCACCATAGTTTTATAGTTTGATGTCATGAAGGAAAAGCATTTTGGCTTCTTTTAAGTGGCTTTGAGTGAAACATTTAGTATACATGGAATTCAGTATGTATTAATCACTTTTTCAGAGCATTTTACAGTATTGAAAAAAATGGTCACAACACAAAATATATGATGATTGTCATTTATTAGCTTAGTCCTATTTTGTTTTCTTTTAACTCTAGGAACAGTTTTGATCAAAAGTAACAGTGGCCAGTTGATGTTGGTATCTCCTCAGCAAGCTGTGACAAGACCAGAGACCACTACTAACATAACTTCGAGACCAGCTGTACCAGTGAATACTCATACAGTCAAAATCTGTACAATGCCGGTAATATACCTTAGGTTTTTTTAAATCCTAAGTTTTCCAGCTGTTTTCTTCATATAAATGTGTATGTCCTTGTCATGATGATTCTGCTCAACTTTTTGAATTAAGCCACTTTCTTTGAACATTTTAACTAAGGTGTTCAGTTTTGTCATTTGGTAATTGCTAAAATAATAATGATTCAGTCGTCATATTCAAAGATTTTATAGTCCTCAGGGGAATGTTCAAAGGGCTATTTGTATCTCTAAATGGAAAGAAAATAATCATTCTGTTTCAATTTTAGTTTGTGGTAAAATATTAACACTATAGTTTATGGTATTCATTTTTATACATATCTTATAGGACTGGTTTTTAAGAATTTCAGAAATCTATAATATTTCACTAGTTGGTGGTGTTAGTACATATGTGATAATTTTCCAGGTAACTAACTAAAATTTATTTTGTGTGCCAGAGGTTAAAAAAATTTTTACACAAAAAAAGGATAGAAAAAAGTACAATAAAAACAAAAAAATACAATAAAAAAATTTTAATGGTATCTTTCTCGGTAAAATAAAAAATGCTGAATGTAGTATAACATTTTCTTGATGAGTCAGGCTTCTCCTAATGAAGGATTGCACAGTAGTCTGTGGTACTATTCTTTGCTAGTTCCGTCCACGTCCTCCACTAGCCCCCATTTTGTGCTTTCCTATATTTGGTTCTAGGTTCTTGACTATTTTCTCTGTTACTGTATCTTTCAATGACAGCTGCTCCTTTCTTTTTAATTTGCTTAACCAACTGCTGTGAGTTGAGAATATAGGTTAGCAGATTTTTGTTTATAATTAGATGTTAGATAAGAATCTATTTATTTTCTCTATAAGCCAAAGAGTAAAGTTCAAGATTTCAATGCTAAAATACTGTGATATTTGTTAAATCAGTTGCTTCCTTAGGAATATGAAATGGGTGTCAAGTTGGCCAGTTGACCAGTTAGGTTTATAGTGGAGATAAGGCTGTAAAGCCAATGATAACAAAGAAGTTTGCTATGGTGAAGTGTTTTAATGCTTAATGTTTACTGTAGTACTGATTGATTTAAAATTACTAATGCTGGGGCGCCTGGGTGGCTCAGTTGGTTAAGCGACTGCCTTCGGCTCAGGTCATGGTCCCGGAGACCGGGGATTGAGCCCCACATCGGGCTGCCTGCTTGGCGGGAAGCCTGCTTCTCCCTCTCTCACTCCCCCTGCTTATGTTCCCTCTCTAGCTCTGTTTCTCCCTGTCAAATAAATAAATAAAATCTTAAAAAAAAAAAAAAAAAAGAATAAAATAAAATTACTAATGCTGATGATTATTATCTCTCCTCCCTCTCCCCTCCCCCCCCAGAATTCTAGTTCACAGTTAATTAAGAAAGTGGCACCTGTTAAAAAATTGGCACAAATAGGAACTACTGTGGTGACCACTGCTCCAAAGCCTTCCTCAGTACAAGTAAGTTCTGACTGACTTGTGTCTGTCCATGCACTGGTTTTTCTCTCATCTCTCTTTCTCACTTAGCTATTTCCTGCCAGATGTAAGTTACCACAATGACCTTGTGACCTTGAAGAAAGCAATTCAGTGATATTTGGTGACACTTATCAAAGTTGGTGCTGTTGGAGATATGGAAAACAAGATAAACATGGTGTATGTTCTTGGAATCTCATTTTTACTTGAATATATTAAATTAATACAAATGCATCTAAAAACCACGTATCAGAGTGTCCAGAAGCAGTTGCTGGGACAGAATTTTGGCATAGGAGGCATTTATTAGTTATCAATATCTGTAGAAGGGAAGGAAAGTAAGACTTTGAATAGATGCAGGCCCAGTAAAGCCTCTGCCAACTGGGTGGAAGAAATGTGGCCTGTCAGAGTTGATCTACTGTGTGCCAGCATTGGTCAGCTGGGCCTTAATTCCCCCTCTGTGATAAGTCATTGGATGTCAACTCCACAGGGAGACTTGTGCTTTTGGGCAAGGTAATTCTCTGTAGTTGAGACAAACCCTGAAAGAATTGACATCTGACATAATAGCATTCCTAACAGCTGGGACAACACAGAAATCCTTGTAACGGCATATTACACTTTACTCTTTGTGTCACTGCGATCTACTTCCTTAAACATGTTAGAGGCCAGATCTTTTGGGATTCCAGTGGTTTCTTTTGGGAAACAAAGAAGAGGAGGTTACTGGGATGAACTACAGTTCCCACCGCTGTGGCTGATAGTCATCACTTCCCTCCTTCACTATTCTATTCATTCTAGATTCCCTCCATTCTCAATTAATAACTCTGCTGGTCTTGGTAACTTAACTTGTAGTGTGACCAGACCTTTATCTCTGAGAGATCTGAGGTCCTAATCCCCATGCTTTCTTGAGGCAAGAGTTACTGTACTTGTCCACTGATCATAACAATTGGGCAAGGAAATACCAGCAGGTGCTTAAGTGGATCACTTGGATTCACCGCACATATTCTTCTCAGTCTCCATTGTGTAATAGCAACCCTACCTATTCCAGATGTCAGGTTAATTACCCCTGCTGTGGTAATGATTCTTTATGTTGTTCCCTGGACACTAGGGACCTGAAGTACCCAGGAGGCAGCCATGGTGTCTGATTTATGGGAACTCTTGCTATGTCCTCTGATTAAATAAAGTGTGTCCCTTGTGGGCAGAAATGGGGAGCACAGGGTCCCCCATTGTGTCTTTGGGAGTGATGATAAGTGATCCCATTCATCCCTCTGCTCCTCTGTTCCTTGGTTTTCATGTATTTGTCCTATTGGAGACAGTACCGTAAAGAGTTTCTTGATAGAGTTTACACTGAATCTTCTGGGATGGAATTCTATCTTCACTGAATATTGCCTCTGGGTTTGCACTTCAACTGTGCCCTCTGCAGGCTCTTCTGATACTTTACTAGGCTGCTATCTTCTGGGTCATGACACCCGGACATGCATAATCAGTGCCAGTGTGGTCTTGAAAAGCATGGAAATAGAATGGACTGGGCTATAATACCAGAAGTTGTGTTTGAGTTTAAGATGGTCCACCCATTACTGCAGTGGTATTATGTAGGTAGAGTAAGTCTGGGGTTATATACCTCCCTGTGCCTCTTAAGAGGAAGAGTCGTCATGGAAGGTGCAGGTATCTGGTAAGGTACAGCTAGTAGCTATATTAGAAAGAGTTACAAAGGACAGATTTTGTACTAGAGACAATAAAATATTAACAAAGTAGAAATGCCATAAATGCTCCCTCTCTTCACAAAAAATAGGATGCTTTTCCTGAGCTCACATTTCATTGACCTTTATTTTGCTTCACATGGGAGAGGAACCCTGAGGTTCCCCGAGGAATGCTTCCTATTGGTCCAGAAAGGTAATCATAATCACTAGCTTAAGTTTTAGATGATGCTTTCTTTAATAGTAGTGTAAGGAGTTAATGGCAGGGTATAAACATAGACTCACTAGAGAAAGAGTATTTAATTACTGTAGATTAACCTGAACAAGTTTATTAGATAGTCTCCCAAAGGATTCAGAGAAATGGCACAGTAGTTGTCCTTGGAGAGCAAGACTAAGGCTAGAAATAGGAAGGTGACTCATTTTCATTGTTGCTTTAAAATCTACTTTAATATTTTACTAACTTAGGTGTAGTTTTTAATTTGACCTTTTTTGCTTAACATTTCATCATTCCTGTCAATGTTTTAAATTTTTTCCCCATTTTAACCTTAAAGGCATGCTTCATCTAATATATGCTCAGCCTTTCTGAAGTCAGAAATTTTGGCATATGTTTGAATTCACTTATTGTGACTGTTACCAAAGGAAATTTTCTTGAAGGTGATCACAACCTCACCTTTTTGTGTTGTACACCTCTACAATACAAATATTTAAATTAAAGTGATGGTGCAATGTTCAGTTTTCTGGGTCACTTGTAAGTACTGTTGTCTTCTCCATAATCCTCAAACTTGACTCATGTTCTGTAATTTTCAGAGTTTTAAAATAAGATTTTTGCTTTATTTCGGTAGAGTTTTCTAAATTATTGCCTGACTTGTGATTTCTTGTATTAAACTTTTTATCCTGCAGGTGGTGCTATAATCACACCTCGTTTCAATAAGGTGGAAGACATAACCAAACTTCTTGTCAGTGTGAAAATAAGATATCAAAGTTTGTAATATTCATTATGCTTTAATAGTCTACATAAAAGCAGCTTATCTGAATATAATATGATCAGTAGATCTCTCTGCTTTATACTTAAGAAAAAGCAGAAAATTATGGAATAGAATATTCTGTATTTTCATATACTTACTATTTCAAATTCTTTTTTTTTTATTTTCAAATTCTTTTTAGAGAACTATTAATAATGTGTTTTGAGGACCATGTGCTTGGTACTGTTTTTCACAAACAATCCTAGGAGAGTAGGGAGGTATCATTTCTACCCTTGTTGTTTTACAGACAGGATCAGAGGATTAGCAAGATTAAGTAACTTGCTTGAGGTCAACACTCAGTAGGTGTCAGTGAAAAGTAGGCAGGTAGATATGTTGGCTAATTGAACATAAAAAGATAAAGTAAGTAGGTAGATGATACTGAAACCCAGATCTATTGAAGTCCAGAGCTCTTATAACAGTGTTCTGATGCTTTAGACTAGTAGAGCATAACATTGAAGCAAAGATGTCAAGATCTGTTTGTGACCTGGTAAATGTGAAATGAGGCATCTGCTGTGATACAGTTCATCGTAATGCATATCTAAATGTGCACCAATTTTAATTTCAGTCTGTAGCTGTGCCAACGAATGTTGTCACAGTTACTCCTGTAAAGCCGTTGAATTCTGTAACTACCCTGAAGCCTTCAAGTTCAGGAGCATCAGCTGCCCCTTCAAATGAACCCAGTCTCAAGGCAGAAAACTCAGCAGTTGATCAGACGAGTCTTTCTCCGGTAAGATATCACCTCCACCTTCATGAATATGGCCCTTTACAAATTTTCTTGAATTCTGTTTTCCAGCTAACATATGTATTTATATTTCTCTCTTTAGGCGATGCTAGAAAATGTGAAGAAATGTAAGAACTTCCTTGCAATGTTAATAAAACTAGCATGTAGTGGATCACAGTCCCCAGAAATGGGGCAGAATGTGAAGAAACTGGTGGAACAACTTTTGGTAAGTTAAGAAAGCTTAAATTCTGTAAGAATTTGTAGAACATGTTTTAGATGGGACTTATCTTTAAATGAGGTTTATTTTAGATGGATTTTTTTGGATAAGCTTTTGCTTTTTAATTTGTAGTGTTAATAAATCTGAAACAAGTAAATCTATTATATTTCTTTTGTATGCCTTAGCTTAAAAAGGACTTTGTGGAGGGCTGCCTGGGTGGCTCAGTTAGTTGTGTGTCTGACTCTTGATTTTGGCTTAGGTCATGATCTCAGAGTCTTGGGAGTAAGCCCCATGTCAGGCTTCAAGCTCAGCAGGGAATCTGCTTGAGGAATCTTTCTTTCTCTCCCTCTGCCCCTCGGCATACACTCTTTCTCTCTCTCTAAAACAAACAAATAAATCTTAGGGGGGGAAAAGGCCTTGGGGAGAAAGTTGACTAGTTGGTCAGATAAAAAATTGTTACTAGAATTGCAAATGCCAGAAAGCCAGGATATCAACAAATAATGAATTTCAGGTCTGTAAGTCTAAACAGCATACTTTGTAACCTGTGGAAGTAAGTTAACTTTCAAGTTAGTTTCCTTTTCTGTAAAATGAGAAGAGTAGTAAATGTGATGGTCTTTGAATTCCTAAGTTCCAAGATGCGTATTTTTTAGCTATTAAATACATCATTTATACAACATTCACTTTTTATCCTCTTTCAGGTAAATTGCTTAGATACTTTAAAGTGGATGAAGGTGGAAATTAGCAAACATTGCATATTATATGCTTAAGGAATATGCTGAGGGTATAATAGACAAATACAGTTTGTGATCTTTTGAAGTCCTTAAAACTACACATTTCTCTGACCATATAATGAGAATTTTGTGTAATTTTTGTGTAAAAATACTCACTTTACCCAGCAGAAAATGTGTATATTTCAAATATTGCACAGGAAAACAAGTATAATTTATAAATGTTAAAAAATATCTTCTTTACTGCTGTTTTTTATGTTACCTATAATTTGTTAGAAATAGAGCACGTTTGAAATGGTTAGTTGACCACGTGGGAGAAGTATTTTAGATATTTAAAATTATAAGTCCTATAAACATGTTTTTAACTTAACTTTCAAGCATTTTTTTTTTAAATTTTATTTATTTATTTGACAGGGAGAGATCACAAGTAGGCAGAGAGGCAGGCAGAGAGAGAGGAGGAAGCAGGCTCCCTGCTGAGCAGAGAGCCCGATGCCGGGCCTCGATCCCAGGACTCTGAGATCATGACCTGAGCCGAAGGCAGAGGCTTTAACCCACTGAGCCACCCAGGCGCCCTCAAGCATTTTTTAAAAATTTCAATTAACTTAAGTTTTTAATTTTTGAAATATAGTTAACATATATATGTTACTTTCGGGTGTAGCACATGGTGATTTGGCAGTTATAAACATAAAATATGGCATAAGTATAGTCACTGTCTGTCACTGTAAAAAGTTATTACAGTATTATTGGCTATATTTCCTACGCTATACTTTTTATCCCTCTGATTTTCTTATTTTGTAACTGGAAGTTTGCCCTTCTTTAACCACTTGCCTGTTTTGCCCATCCCCCCACACCTTCCCAGTTCTCTGTGTTGTATCTGTTTCTGTTAGTTTGTACTGTTTTTTTAAATTCCACATACATATGAAATCTTACAGTGTTTGTATTTCTCTGACTTATTTCACTTAGCATAATACCCTCTAAGTCTATCCATGTTGTGAATGGCAAGATCTCATTCTGTTTTATGGCTGAGTAATATTTCATTGTATGCAAGCACCACATCTTTATCTAATCATTTATTAATAGACACTTAGGTTGCTTTCATGTCTTGGCTATTGTAAACAGTGCTGTAGTAAACATAGGAGTGCATATATCTTTACTACAGATTAGTGTTTTTGTTTTCTTTGGGTAAATACACAGAACTGGAATTACTGGATCATGTGTTATTTCAATTAAAAAAATTTTTTTTTTAAGATTTTATTCATTTGGCAGAGAGAGACCCAGTGAGAGAGGGAACATAAGCAAAGGGAGTAGGAGAGGGAAAAGCAGGCTTCCTGCTGAGCAGGGCACCTGATGCGGGGCTGGATCCCAGGACCCTGAGACTATGACTGGAGCTGAAGGCAGACACTTAATGACTGAGCCATTCAGGCGCCCTCAATTTAAAAATTTTTGAGAAACCTTCATACTGTTTCCACAGTGACTACACCACAATTTATATTCCTGCCAACAGTGCACAAGGGTTTCCTTTTCTCTACATCTTTGCCGGCACTTGTTATTTCTTGTCCTTTTGATATTAGCCATTTTAACTGGTGTGAGGTAATATATCATTGTAGTTTTTGATTTTCATTTCCCTGATTATTAGGGACATGGAGCATCTTTTCATGTGTCTGTTGGCCATCCTAAGTCTTCTTTGGAAAAACATCTATTCAGGTCCTCAGTCTGTTTTTAATCAGATTATTTTTGGTAGCGGAGTTCTATGACTTTGTGTATTTTGGATTTTAACCCCTTATCAGATAAGTCATTTGCCAGTATCTTCTCCCTACTCAGTAAGTTGCCTTTTTGTTTTGCTGATTGTTTCCTTTATTCTGCAAAAGCTTTTCAGTTTGATGTAGTCTCAATATTTTTTTTAAAAAAAGATTTTATTTATTTGACAGAGAGAAACACAGTGAGAGAGGGAACACAAGCAGGGGGAGTGAGAGAGGGAGAAGCAGGCTTCCCGCCGAGCAGGGAGCCCGATGTGGGACTCAATCCCGGGTCTCCGGGACCATGACCTCAGCCGAAGGCAGTCGCCCAACCAACTGAGCCACCCAGGCACCCCTGTAGTCTCAATATTTTAAATTTGCTTTTATTTTCTTTGCCTAAGAAGGCATATCCAGAAAAATAGGCTTATGTTCAGGGGTTACCGCCTTTGTTTTCTTCTAGGACTTCTATAGTTTCCCATCTCATGTTTAGGTCTTTAATCCATTTTGAGTTTATTTTTTGGGTATAGTTGAAGAAAGTGATCCAGTTTCATTCTTTTGCATATAGCTGTCCAGTTTTCCCAACACCATTTATTGAAGAAATTATCTTTTCCCCATTGTATATTCTTGCCTTCTTTGTTGTATATTAATTGACCCTATAATTGTGGGTTTATTTCTTAGCTCTCCATTTTGTTCCTTTGATCTCTGTGTCTGTTTTTCTGTCAGTACCATACTGTTTTGATTACTATAGCTTTGTAATAGAATTTGAAATTGGGATTATGATACCTCCAGCTTTGTTCTTTCTCAAGATTGCTTTGGCTGTTCAGAGTCTTTGTGGTTCCACACAAATTTTAGGATTATTTGTTCTAGTTATGTGAAAAATGCTGTTTGTGTTTTGATAGGGATTGCACTGAAACTGTAGATTGCTTTGGGTAGTATGGACAGCTTAACAATATTAATTCTTTTAGTACATGAACAAAGTATATGGTTCAATTTATTTGTGGTCTCTTCAGTTTCTTTCATTAATAATGTCTTATAGTTTCCACAGTACAAGTAGGTCTTTTACTCCCTTACATCAATCACGAGTTACATACCTTTCCTCTTTTAAAAATATTTATAAACCTAAAAGTATTTTTCTTTCTCCTGTTCCTCAGGATGCCAAAATTGAAGCAGAAGAATTTACTAGACAACTGTATGTTGAACTCAAATCTTCACCTCAGCCTCATCTAGTTCCTTTTCTTAAGGTAAAGTTATGTTACTTTGAAGAAATTATTTGAGTTAGATTACCTTAAAATAATTTTTAAAAATAATTGGAATCCTGGGCGTCTGGGTGGCTCAGTTGAGTTAAGCAACTGCTTTCGGCTTAGGTCATGATCCTGGAGACCTGGGATCGAGTTCCACATCAGACTTCCTGCTCCCCTCTCTCAGTCCCTCTGCTTGTGTCCCCTCTCTAGCTGTGTTTCTCTCTGTCAAATAAATAAATAAAATATTTTTAAAAAATAATAATAATTGGAATCCTGAATATTTCAATATGATAGCTATGTGAAGATACTAGCCATGTAGGAGAGAGCTCTCAAATGTTGCAGTCTGTTAAGAATGTTCATAGTCCATATTCTTTGGATTGGAACACTTTGGGAAAACAAAACTAACATCTCATTTGTGAACATAACTTAATGATTATATTGGTAAAGCTTACATCTTCAAAGGTTTGACTTTTCCTTTAAAATAGGGCCTTCTGGGGACGCCTGGGTGGCTCAGTTGGTTAAGCAACTGCCTTCAGCTCAGGTCATGATCCTGGAGACCCGGGATCGAGTCCCACATCAGGCTCCCTGCTCGGCGGGAAGTCTGCTTCTCCCTCTCTCACTCCCCCTGCTTTGTGTTCCCTCTCTAGCTGTGTTTCTCTCTGTCAAATAAATAAATAAATCTTAAAAAAAAAAAAATTCAATCAGACTGCCTTTATTTAAGTGTCAGAACAAGGAAAACTTCCAAGTAGCCCTTGAATTCACCAAAAGATAATCTACTGTCTTTTTTTTCCTTTTTTTTTTCTTACTCAAAAACAAAAAGAAACAAAACTCCTAGGAATGAAAAGGCAGAGTGTTCTACTTTTTAGTTTGAACTGCCTTTATTCTTTCAGAAAGATATAAGGAGAGACACCAGTTAAAATCTAGTCAGAAAATATTCTAGCTCAATTAAGGAAATTGACCTTATTTGTGTTAGTTTTATTATTTTTTAAGCTTTTATTTATTTGTCAGGGAGAGCACAAGCAGGGGAGCAGCAGGGCACAGGGAGAAGCAGGTTCCCCGCTGAGCAAGGATCCTGATGCACTACTCCATCCCAAGACCCTGGGATTACAGCCTGAGCCGAAGGCAGACACTTAACTGACTGAGCCACCCAGGCATCCCGTGTATTAGTTTTATTTTGATTTAAAGACTGTATTTAGCCACAGTTTGAAAGTTATTTATCAAAAACTTTTTTTTTAGATTTTATTATCATATAAAGAAACTCACTGATAGAAAAATTATTAGTGATCTCTTACAGGGTATAAATAAATACAAACAAGTATGACACAGTGTTTTATTTTAACAAATTGATCTTGAGGGATATAAAATAAATTTAATACTGAAAGATAATTTGTATTGAAAAATAAAGCACTTTGGGACTTTAAATTGGTTGTATTCTGGATATTGGCAGGATATAACTACCAAGTGATATCAGGCTTTCTCGATGAAATACCTGATACACTTTTGATTTATCTTATATCGTAAAGCTCTGAAATACAAAGTAGTTTTATTTTACTAGCAACTAATTTGTTTAGTTACCAAGTTCTTTTTTCTCTCCTGTTTCTAGAAAAGTGTGATTGCCTTACGACAACTCATGCCCAACTCCCAGAGCTTTATTCAACAGTGTGTTCAGCAGACCTCTAATGAAGTAGTCATTGCTACCTGTACCACAACAGCAACAACTTCTCCTGTGGTGACAGCAACAGTTTGCTCAAGCCAGTCTGAAAAACCAGTCATTGTTTCCGGAACAACAACGCCCAGTACTATGTCAGTGTCAACTCTGAATCCACCTGCTGGTCCAGGGGGAGCAAAAACTGGAGTTGTGACACTTCATTCTGCAGGTCCGGCAGCTGTACCAGGAGGAACAACAGCTGGAACTGTTTTGCTTCAGACTCCAAAACCACTTGTGACATCTATACAGAACCCAGTTACAGCCGTCTCACTTCAACCTGAAAAGCCCGTTGTCTCTGGGGCAGCAGTCACGTTGGCCCTTCCATCAGTAACTTTCGGAGAAACTTCAGCAGCAGCTATCTGTCTTCCATCTGTGAAACCTATTGTTACTTCTGCTGGGACCACATCTGACAAGGCCATCATTACTCCAGTCCAGATCAAACTTGCACAGCCGGGTCCCATCCTTTCACAGTCAGCTGGGATTCCACAGGCCGTTAAAGTCAAACAACTAGTGAGTAATATTTCATGTCTTCCTCAGTTTCTTCTTTTGACAATTTCAAACATTTAGAAAACTAGCAAGACTAGTAAAATGAACCCCTGAGTATCCGTGATGGAGTTTGAACAGTTACCATTTTATCACATTTGTTTAGTCTCTCCCTCTCTCCATTCACATATACAGGAGCACACATAGAACTTTTTCCTGAAACATTTGAGAGTTAATTGCAGAAATTGTGACATTGTACCTCTAAGTACTGTGTATCTCTTAAAGAAAGGATTTTTTTTTTAACATAATGGCCATGTACTTATTATCACACTTGGAAATTTAATATTGGTAATAATTTTTTCCCCAGTTGTCCCAACAGTGTCCTTTATAGCTAATAATGTCCTTTTTTCTGATGCTGTTTCTGATAGAGAACTGAGTATTGCATTTACCGCTCCTTTAATCTAGAACAGCTCCCAAGCCTTTTGTAGTTGCTCATTCTGTTGTAAGTACCTAGACTAGTTGTTTCGCAGAGTGTCCTTTGGTTTTTCTAATTGTTTAGATTCAGACTAAATCTTTCTGGCAAGGTTATTAACAGAGGTAATGTTATGGTAACATTTCTCAAGAAAAATGTGCTAAGAAGAGAGGGAAACAAGGGAGTAAATAAGTGTGAAGTTGTGCTTTTTTCCCTAAACCTGGTAAGTTGAGAGGTTCTTAGGTGAAAGAAATCTTAGCTGTTTATCAATTAGTGTTGTTAACCTGAGAAATAAAACTTTCTGTTATTTTACCAGCAAAAAAGTTTATTTAGGAATAGCAAAGAATTGGAATTCAGGACAAGCAAGATATGGCAAAACCGTAGGCAGATCTAGAGAACAAAGAAGAATGGCCTTGTACACAGGAGTGGGGGAAGTTGGAAAAGGCTATTGCATATGAAGCCCACTAGAGTGAACCAAAATGTAATGGCTTCTCATTGACTGAGTTGTGACAGTCTCTAACTGGCTGGGCTGTTGCTGGGCAAGGTGAAAATCTTTCTTCCTCCTGCAGAAGTAGTAAAGGATGGACTTCTTGTTGGGAAGGCAAGGTATCACTCTTTCTGTTGGGGTCTGCAGTTGATGACTAGTGACAGGGTGTGAGAGGTTCCCCTTCTGGCCTCCTGACTCATTTTAGTGAGGTTTCCCTTTATCTTCATAGTGTTCAGAACATTCTAATTTATTCAAGACAGACTGTGAGATTATTATTAACCTGTGGGAGGTAGTACATGGTGAATTAACAAAAAATCACATTTCTTAATAAACCTGCTTACCTTATACCATAATAGCTAACTGTTCTTTTAATTTTTGGTATTCGCCTTGTTTGCTTGTATTAATCTTTATGTTAAAGACTGTATGTTGAATCTCATTGTTTTAGTTTATTTTGCTTCTGGGAATAATAAAATCTAAGTAAACTTCCCATCCTTGTCTGATCAGGAGAAGAGGTTAATATCTGTTCATGACTGTCTTTCAGGCAGAGGTCAGCTCTGGACATAAGATGAAAAGGGAAGATCAATTTGGGCAGTGGTCAAACTCTTGGGTAGGTAGGAAGTAGTGTCATTTCCTGGATGCTAATCATTTTTCATCCCTTCCTACCCTGAGTCTGATTTTCAAATAAAGAAGTGTTCCTGCCTTGCAGAGTTTCTCTTGGGTTGTCTGAATTTAATCTCAGAGATGAAGCCTTTTTAGAAGCAGTGATTCTAAAACATCAGTCTGAGTATCCAGCTTTAGGAACCACTGAAACAGAGTAATTGCCTCAAGGAAAATACTCTTTTTGGTAGCACTGAACAGAATTGAAATCCTTTTTACGGGCATAAGTGATTCTTGAATCAGTGCTAATCTTTATTGAATATCTATACCATATTATCCCAAAGTGAAATAGTACTCAATAGCCATGTAGAGTTTTAAAAGCATGTCATGTATTAGCTGTGGCTTTTAAACTAATTTTATGATGAAGAAAAGTCAGGGAGAAAACTAAAAATCCGGGAACATTAAGTGACCCATCCATTGGCACTCAGCAAGTATTGAATCTCAGACTAAAATCCAGGGTCTTTCCATTAGGATATGGTACTCAGTGCAAGAATGTTTAGGTTAGTAGAGTGTCCTGAAACAGGAAAACTGTGGTAATATCTTGACAGCATTTATATTATATGTCAGATTTGTTATACATTAGAAACAATTTCAATCAAGAAAGCATGTGACAGGGGCACCTGGGTGGCTCAGTTGGTTGAGCAACTGCTTTCGGCTCAGGGCATGATCCTGGAAGCCCGGGATCCAGCCCCACATTGGGCTCCCTGCTCAGCGGGAAGCCTGTTTCTCCCTCTCTCAGTCCCTCTGCTTGTGTTCCCTCTCTTGCTGTGTTTCTCTCTGTCAAATAAATAAAATCTTAAAAAACAAAAAAAAAGAAAAGAAAACATGACAGATTTTCCAGTGGGGGAGCCTGGCTGGCTGATTCCAGGGAGGATGGGACTTCTGACTTCAGGATTATGAGTTTGAGCTCCATGTTGGGTGTAGAGATTACTTAAAATCGAAAAAAAAGAAAAAAAAGAAGTCTAATGGTAAATTTTAAGGATTTTTTTTTTTTACTTCCTACTTTTATTCTTTTTTTTTTTTTTTTAAAGATTTTATTTATTTGACAGAGAGAAACACAGCCAGAGAGGGAACACAAGCAGAAGGAGTGAGAGGGAGAAGCAGGCTTCCTGCCGAGGACCCGGGATCATGACCTCAGCCGAAGGCAGTCGCTTAACAAACTGAGCCACCCAGGCGCCCCCTTACTTTCATTCTTATAAAAATGTGGAATAATTTAATTTTTCTTGTGAATTCTACTTTCTTGTTTGGCCTTTGTTTTAATTTTACTCAACAGATTTGATGTCAGTATTCATACCTTCCTGTTTAAAATGTCAACACCAGAGCATCTAGACACTGAAGATTCATTATAATCTGTTTTATAACACATTTTTACCTAGGGCACAAAACAAGCCATTCCGTGCGATAACGCCACAGAAAGGATTGAACTAGGACATTCTCTCAAGTCAGCTAATTTAGAAAATTAATACTTTTTACTCAGGTAATTTAAGAATATCATCTGTGAACCCATCATAAACCACAGTTCAGTTTAATCCCAGGTAGGTGAGGAGGAAAATACTTGAGGTGCTAGAAACATAAGGAAGTATTCAGTGCACTTATAAGAGATATGGCAAATAATAATTTAAAATATGAAAAGTGACACATTGGATCAAATCTGTGGTTTGTGCAGCTCACAATGTAGTCTCCAGAAATGAGCTGAGAAATACAAGTATGATTGTTAAGTATTAGGTTAAAAATGGGTTATATTTCTGGGCTGCCTGGGTGGCTTTGTTGATTAAGTGACATATTCTTAATTTCGGCTTGGGTCATGATCTCATGGACTGAAGGTTGAGCCCTCCACCCCACCCCCATCTTTTGGGTCAGGCTCTGTGCTGGGTGTGGAGCCTGCTTTAGATTCTTTCTCTCGGTCTCCCTTTGCCCCTACCGCCCCACCCCTCCACTTGCTCATACCTGCACCCTCTCTAAAAAAAAGTCTTTTTTGTTTATTTCCTTAAAGGATCATGAATTTTAAAACCTCTTCCTGATGTTTTATGTATTTCTAGCATGTCCTAGTTTTTCTGGAGAATTATATAGGTTTCTTGTCTTCTAGATGTTTTAAACATCACACTTTTTTTTTTAAGATTTTATTTATTTGAGAGAGAGAAAGAGGGTGAGCATGAGAGGGGAGAAGGTCAGAGGGAGAAGCAGACTCCCTGCGGAGCTGGGAGCCTGACCAATTGAGCCACCCAGGTGCCCCACACTTTCAATTTATAAGGATCCTCTTAATTTCCCATTGCAGGGCTTAGATTTTATAGAATTAATATTTTATGAAATAATACATTTTTATTCCAGATTAAGAGACGCTTTCCCATTTATTTTCTCAATGTAAATTTGTTACTATGTATTAGCTTTTCTATTTTATTGATTATTGTGTGTTATTCTCTGGGGATCTGCTAGAGTTCTCATCAGATGAAATAACTGGAATTGTTCACAGTTTCTTTAGATAAAAATTTTTCATTTTATGCCAGCAGTTCATTGTTTTGTATATTTTGGTCCTCAGATGCTTGAATTATTGAAATACGGACCTAATCAGTAATTACTGTGATTTTTCATCTGACAGTATAGTTCCTGTAAATGGTGTTATCAGTTCTGGTATAGTAGGTGTTATATGATGTTACATACTCCAGGTAAATGTTAAGCTTAATGTTTTTACCTTTCTTTAAAAGTTAATGAAAGAAAGTAGATGAATTGTATTGTAGTCTGCTGATGATGGAAAGCTAGTAAGTAGAAGCTTTCAGTTATGATGCTTAAAAGTTTTTCTTAGTATATTTGTGAAAAAACTGTTTTATTCATAGTTGAACAAAAGCTTTTGTTGAACAAAAATTAAATTTAAACTTAATTAGCAAAAGCTAATTTAATAGGAAAAAATTAAATTTTAATTTCAGTCTGATCACTTTTAGAATTAAATTTGATACATTTTAGTAAATTCTACCACATAAAAATTAACCAGTAATCTTCTCAAATCCACAGTATGTATGAATAAAATTCATGAGTGAGAAAGTTAATTCAAGATTCCTGGTCTGTACTTTTAGAAAAAAAAATGCCGAGAGAAAACAATATTGTGTAGCACTGGACCTGTAGTTCTATAAACTGCTAGAACATTATTTTATGTTAATATCCAAATAAAACATTAGAGTTTGACATGTCAAGAGAAAAGACTAAAATATGTACTATTTATTGATTTTCCTGTCTAGTAGCCTTTTGGGGGGAAATTAAAGGACTTGAGTTTTCAAAAATAGAATAGCTCTTTCTTTTGCTGGCCAAGTAAGAGAAATACCTCTTTGGATGAATTTCAGTCTCTTTATGATAATTTCAGTCTCCATAAATGCTATTCTAACACTGTTGTTTAAAGTGTTCTACTTCTTTGAAAAGAGTAGTAATGAATGCACTTACATTTCTTCAGTCATTGTATTTTGTTAAGCAAGTGTGCAAGAATATTCTACACATATGCTGCTCCAAGTGTATAGTCATTAAGATGAGGAATGATGGGAATCCAGGATTATTAAAAATTCCAGCTCAGAACTTCGTGATATACCCCAGCCCTCCATCGGGCTCCCTGCTCAGCGGGAAGCCTGCTTCTCCCTCTCTCACTCCCCCTGCTTGTGTTCCCTCTCTGGCTGTGTTTCCCTCTGTCAAATAAAATCTTAAAAAAAGAAAAGAAAAAGAAAAAGAACTTCGTGATATATATAAATATCATGTATCTTTTATTTCTATATTTAATATATATGTAATATATAAATGTAATTTATAAAATTATGGTTATATGTATATGTATTTTTTTTGAGGTGTTATTTAATTACTACATCAAGGTGGGGCTCGAGCTCATAATCCCAGGATCAAGAGTCATTTGCCGGTGCCTGGGTGGCTCAGTGGGTTAAGGCTCTGCCTTCAGCTCAGGTTATGATCTCAGGGTCCTGAGATCAAGTCCCATGTCGGGCTCTCTGCTCAGCGGGGAGCCTGCTTCCCCCTCTTTCTCTGCCTGCCTCTCTGCCTATTTGTGATCTCTCTCTCTCTCTGTGTCACATAAATAAATAAATAAAATCTTTTAAAAACAAGGTCACTTGCTCCACCACTGAGCCATCTAGGCACCCCTATATAATTTTAACTGGCATATTTGTCTTCCTCCACATGTATGATCCTAACCCCAGTTGGGCTGTAGGCAGGGCCAGGCACTCTTGGGATCCTACAGGTAGGCACTGAGGCTTGCTTTCCCCAGCTTGTTCTTGCCAGGGCCGCACACGGTGCTGATGTCTCATGGGGCCCACCCCTGTCTTCCCTAACCCCCACTCTTTATAGCTGAGGGTGCACACAGCCAGGCTGTGTAGAGCCTGTGTCCACCTCAGGGGCAGTTATTTGAGTGCCTATCAAAATGGTATGAAGATTAACTCATAAGTACTTTTCTAATATTTTATTATTGTTTTTCACAATTAAAATACTGGAAAAGAATACTTAATAAAGGATATTAAGAAAGAAAATGTGAATAGGGAGATAAGTCAGAATTGTTAGAGTGTTTCTGTAGAGTTTCAGTCTGAATGCATAAATGTGACTCTGAATGTGTATTATTTTGTAGAATTTATTTTTTTCTAATAAGATTCTCATCTTTAGTTATTTGAAAATTCAACTTTATTATTTTTCTTTCTTTTTTTTTTTTTATAAAGATTTTTATTTATTTGACAGAGAGAAACATAGCCAGAGAGGGAACACAAGCAGGGGGAGTGAGAGAGGGAGAAGCAGGCTTCCTGCCGAGTAGGGAGCCGGATGTGGGACTCCATCTAGGTCTCTGGGATCATGACCTGAGCCGAAGGCAGTCGCTTAACCAACTTAGCCACCCAGGCACCCTTCAACTTTATTATTTTTCTAATTATAGATGTAGCTTATGCTAATCATAAAAAAGCAAATAGTGTTGATATCTATAAAGTATACAATAAATATACAAAGTAGAAAGCAAAATTACCCTGCAGTAGACTCTTAGGAAATAATCACTGTTTACTGATTGTTTTTTTAACTTACAGACCTTTTCTCTAAGCATACACATGCAAAAAAATTTTTTTTGAAGTACAGTTGATATACATTAGTTTCAACATACAAAATAGTAATGTTCAACATTTAAATACATTAGAAAGTGATTACCATACTAAACCTAGCTATCATTTGTTATACAAAGTTATTAAAATATTAACTATATTCCATATGCTATATATTGTATTCACGTGTCTTATAACTGAAAGTTTGTGACTTGTTTCACTGAGTGTATAATACTCTGTTAGGTCATCCATGTTGTTGCAAATGGCAAGATTTCATTCTTTTTGCAGCCGAGTACTATTCCATTGTATGTATACCATATCTTCTTTTATGTGTTCATCCATCAAAATATTACTTTGTAGAGCATATATCTGATCCCTAGTACTTTACAATACAACTGAATTTATAATCTCAACTTATTGAAATACATCATTGTTTTCAAGAGTTCTTTTTCTCCTTCAAGAGTTTCTTTTTATAGAATGATGGCAGTTGAATTATTCCAATTTGTATTTCTTCTGTATGGGCTTTAGTTCCCATTGGATTCTTTACTGGGATATTTTGAATTTCTTGTGAGTTACTTTTATTTAGTAATACACACAATTTTATATTTTATTTACAAAAAATTAGAGAATAGAACAAATTATATCCTCAAAATTTTGTTCAGAAATCTTTCTCCTGATTTATTTATATTAGCCATATCTGAGTTGAAGGACTTTTAAGTAGTTCACTATCAAATAGTGGACTCAAATATACATGGTGACTTTTTCTTTTTTGAAGTGAAAAAATGAAGCTCTGCTATTTTGACTTTCCTTTTTCTTTGTAACTAAAAATAAGGCCCTATGATTAGTTTAATTTCTTTTCTTTTATCCTCAGCCCTTGCCCTGTGGATTTCTTTAACTGTTCTCTTGGAGAATGCCCTAGTATTGTTGTTTTCCAGAGACTTGTAAGAAGCAGCCCTTAAAAGTCTTTATCTTTTGGAAATATATTTTGAAATATTCAGGGATAAAAAGATATACTGGGGATTTTTAAAAAAATAATTGAGAATGGTGAGAAAATGAGTGGGTAGGGATATGGATAAAACAGGATTGGTAAAAAATCACTGTTGAAGCTGGGTAATAATGGAATAAGTCCTTTCATTTTATTTTTCTCTCTACTTTTGTATATGTTTGAAATTTTCCATAAGTTAAAAAAATGAAAATAGGATCCAAATGGAGATTTAAGTTGGGCAATATATAATGCAAATTTGAATTCTATTCTAAAAATAAAATACACTTTGTGGTAGTCATGTTTTTCACTACTAAACAAGATAATTATGTGATGTACAAATATAAATTTTAAGTAGACTTTCATTATGCTAATATAAAGGTGTATTTACAGTGAGGTGAGCATAGTCACTTATTCTACTGTTAGAGCTGAAAGCTTGTTCTTTTCTGAAGCAGGTTTAGGTGAATGAGTATATTAATAGTTCTTATTGTTTCAGGTAGTCCAGCAGCCTTCAGGAGGTGTTGCAAAACAAGTGACCACACTTTCCCATTCCTCAGCATTGACCATTCAGAAATCTGGACAGAAGAAGATGCCAGTGAGCACTGCAATACCTACCAGTCAGTTTCCTTCAGGTAGACTGCAATCCATTCCTGCCCCATTACACTGGGTTTGGAACATGATAGGGTTTTGTATTATTCTCTTTTTTTTATTGTTGTATTAAGAGAAGATAGACTTTTTTTTTTTAAAGATTTTATTTATTTGACAGTGAGAAACACAGCTAGAGAGGGAACATAAGCAGGGGGAGTGAGAGGGAGAAGCAGGCTTCCCGCCTAGCAGGGAGCCGGATGTGGGGCTCGATCCCGGGTTTCCGGGATCATGACCTGAGCCGAAGGCAGTCGCTTAACCAACTGAGCCACCCAGGCGCCCCGAGAAGATAGTGTTTTAAATAGGACGTAGGAGGGAGGACTGAAAAATAACCATTTAGTACATTCTTTGTACATACATTAGGAATGTGTGTTGCTTTAGAATAAAACAAGCAGCTGCTCATGGTATTTTGTAAGTAGAATAACCTACTTGTAAGTAAAGCACTTTTTAACATAAAAATTGCTGTAACTTTATTTCTTTTTAAAATGTGCTTTTTCTAAGTTTGAAATCATAACACATAGAGATTTCATGTATTTTTTAAATCTACAAGTATAGATGATATATTATTAAATTTATCACCTGTCACTTTTTCTCCGTGTTTTTATAATGTTCTTAATTCTGTAGACCATTTGAAGATTATATAAAAAGAAGTGGAGAGGTCTTGATTTTATAAGATGATTGCTCGTGCAGGGAATAAATTCATTGTCATTCTTGAATTTAAGCATAGTTCTAGGACAGCTTGAAATTTTCTTTGATTATTCTGTGTATACTAAAAGCTATTCTACATTTTTCCAAATGTGGCATGGTTTTTTAAAATTCATTTTTCTTCTTTTGTTTGTATAGCTTCCATCCTAAAGCAAATTACCCTTCCAGGAAATAAAATTCTGTCACTCCAGGCATCTCCTTTTCAGAAAAATAAAGTAAAAGAGAATGGAACAACATCCTTCAGGTAAAGAAAATAAGTAGTTAAAATTTGGTCTGGTTAACACAGTGAGATACCACCTCACACCAGTTAGAATGGCTAAAACTAACAAGTTAGGAAACAACAAATACTGGCAAGGATGTGGAGAAAGGGGATACGTTAGTTGGGAATGC
Organism: Spilogale gracilis; assembly: GCA_004023965.1. NCBI lineage: Eukaryota > Metazoa > Chordata > Mammalia > Carnivora > Mephitidae > Spilogale > Spilogale gracilis. Next base: position 36,264 of record PITA01005995.1, on the reverse strand, counting down.
AAGCTGGTGCAGCCACTCTAGAACACAGTATGGAGGTTTCTCAAAAAGTTGAAAATAGGACTACCCTACAATGCAGCAATCACACTACTGGGTATTTACCCTAAAGATACAAATGTAGTGATCTGAAGGGGCACATGCACCCTAATGTTTATAGCAGCAATGTCCATAATAGCCAATGTATGGAAAGAACCTAGAAGCCCATCAACAGATGGTTAAAGCAGATGTGGTATATATATACAGTGGAATACTCTGCAGCCCTCAGAAAACTCGGAATCTTCCCATTTGCAATGACATGGATGCAGCTAGAGGGTATTATGCTAAGCAAAGTAAGTCAATCAGAGAAAGACAAGGAATTTAAGAGTCAGGGTGGGAAGTTGTAGGGGGAAGGGAGGGAAAAAATGAAATAAGGTGGGACTGGGGAGGGAGACAAATCGTAAGAGACTCTTAATTTCAGGAAATAAATTGAGGGTTGCTGGGGGAGTGGTGGGGAGGGATAGGATGACTGGGTAATGGACAATGGGGAGGGTATGTGCTATGGTGAGTGCTGTGAGTTGTGTAAGACTGATGAATCACAGACCTGTACCCCTGAAACGAATGATACATTGTATGTTAGTAAAAAGATTTGGTCTGGTTAAAAAAAGTGATGACAGAATAATACTTATAAAATGAATATACTGATGCCTTAAAAAGTTGACAGTACTCTGAGTATAATTTATAAACAAGTGCACAAATCTTAAGTATATAATTCAATGAATATTGTAAGCATATATCCCTGTTTAATCGAGATATTGAACATACCCTTCACCTTCATGCTCCTTTCAAATCAATTACCCCTGACCCCTGCCTCCAGCAGCTGCTCTTCTTACATCCATCACTATAGATTGTTTTTGTCTGTTCTTGAATTTCACATAAATGAAAAATTACATTAACCTTTTTGCATCTTTTTTCACATTGCATGTTTATGAGATTCATCTGAATCATTTTGAATATTAGAAGGTTGTTCTTTTGTATTGGTGAGAAGTATTCTTTATATAAATATACATCTCTTTATCCTTTTTCCTGTTGATGGACATTGGGTTGTTTCTGTTTTTTGACGATAATATGTAAAGTTCCCGTAAACATTTACATACAGATTTTTATGTGAACACAGGTTTCCATTTCTTTGTAGTAGATCTCTAGAAATATGATTGTTGGATCACTAGGTGTATGAACTGTTTAAGAAACTACCAAACTGTTTACCAAAGGAACTATGCCATTTTGCATTTCTACCAGCAATGATAAGAGTTAATTTGCTCTTCAACTTTGTCAGCTCTTGGTATTATCAGTTCTTTTGATTTTTACCATTCTAATAAAGTATATTGTGGTTATTTTTGTGGTTTTAATTTGCATTTCCCTAATGACTAAAGATGTTGAGCATCTGTTCTTGTATTTATTTGCTATCCATATACCTTCTATTTTTTTTTTTAATTTTATTTTTTTGACAGAGAGAAACACAGCGAGAGAGGGAACACAAGCAGGGAGAGTGAGAGAGGGAGAAGCAGGCTTCCCGCTGAGCAGGGAGCCCAATGTGGGGCTCGATTCCTGGTCTCCGGGATCATGACCTGAGCCGAAGGCAGCTGCTTACCAACTGAGCCACCCAGGCGCCCCTCCATATACCTTCTTTGAAGAAGTGTGTGTTCAGATTTTTGGCCAAATTTTTCTTATTGAGTTATTTGTTTTCTTATGGCTAAGTTTTTAGCATTTTTATGTATCTAAGATTCAAGTCTTTTGCCATGGCGTGATTCAGGAATAATTTCTTTGTAGTGTGTCCTATCATTCTCTCACCAGTGTCTTTCACAGAGCAAACATTTAATTTGCTAAAGTTCATGTTTTTCCTTGAAAATTATGGTTTTCATGTTTTATCCAAGAAATGTTTTTGCAGCTCTAGCTTACAAAGATTATCTCCTATGCTTTGTTCTAGAAGTATTACAGTTTCAGTTTTATCCTTCTTGTGTTGATATTCTTTAATTTCTTCCTATTACTTATATAAAAATCATTTCCACTTTCTTCTTCCTCAACCTTCTCCCAGTTATAGTTGCATTGTTTCTTTGTCACAATATAAAAACATTTGTGCTTTAGTCTTTCTTCCTCATCTCCACCTGCATTATAGTTGTAGATCTACTTTTATATTATAATGATCATCTTTAGTCCTTTCTCTGAATTTTTCTTAGTTGTCTCTTGGTTGGATGAAGTTCATCTACTCAAAAGGCTATAGGATTACCAAAAAACTCTCCTTGCCCCACAAAAGTCTTGACACCCTTGTCAAAAATAATTTTTAACCATATATGTAAGAGTTTATTTGTCTTGTCCTATTTCATTTGGTTATGTCAGGCTTTTTGTTAGTACCTCACTGTCTTGATTACTATAGTATTGTAGTAAATTTTAATATCAGGAAGTGGGTCTTCCATCTTTGTTCCTTTTCAAGATTGTTTAGCTATCCAGGGTCCCTTGAGTTCCATATGAATTTTAAGTTGGGTTTCTCTATTTCTACAAAGAATGTCACTGGGATTTTGATAGTGATTGCATTACATCTGTAGATTGCTCTCGGTAAAATGACATCTTAGTAATAATAGTAAGCCTTCCAATCCATGAATATGGGGTGTATTTCTGTTCATTTATGTCTTCAATTTCTTTCAATAACATTTTGTAGTTCTCATTGTGCAAGTCTTTTGGCTTCTTGGTTAAATTTATTACTATTTTAGGGGCGCCTGGGTGGCTCAGTTGGTTAAGCCACTGCCTTCAGCTCAGGTCATGATCCTGGAGACCCGGGATCGAGCCCCACATCGGGCTCCCCGCTCAACGGGAAGCCCGCTTCTCCCTCTGCTTGTGTTCCCTCTCTCACTGTGTTTCACTCTGTCAAATAAATAAATAAAATCTTAAAAAAAAAAAAAAAAAAAAAAAAAAAAAAAATAAATTTATTACTATTTTATTCTTGTTGATGCTATTGTAAATGTAATTTTTTATTTCCTTAACAAATTTCCATTATTAATGCATAGAAATGTCGCTGATTTTTTTTAAAATTTTTTTTGAAAGATTTTATTTGTTTATTTGACAGAGAGAGACACAGTGAGAGAGGGAACACAGCAGGGGGAGTGGGAGAGGGAGAAGCAGGCTTCCCACCTATCAGGGAGCCTGATGCAGGGCTCTATCCCAGGACCCTGGGATCATGACCTGAGCTGAAGGCAGATGCTTAACAACTGAGCCGCCCAGGCACCCCATGTAACTGATTTTTGTGTGTGTTGATTGACTTTGTTTCCTGCTACTTTGTTCAATGCATTTATTAATTCTAACTTTCTGTGGAATCTTTAGGGTTTTCTAACACATGGGATCGTGTTGTCTGTGGGAATAAAGATAATTTTACTTCTTCCTTTTCAGTTTGGATTCTCTTATTTCTTTTATTGCGTAATCGCTCTGACTAGATCTTCCAGTATCATGTTGAGTAAAGAGGCTAAAATTAACATCTTTATCTTCTTCTTGATCTTACAGGAAAAGTTTTCAGCATTTCATCATTGAATATGGTTTCACTGTGTGTTTTTTATATATTGTTTTATTATGTTGAGATACTTTCCTTCCATTCCTGGTTTTTTTAAAATTTTTTTAAAGCTTTTTTTTTTTTTTTTAAGATTTTATTTATTTATTTATTTATTTATTTATTTATTTATTTATTTGACAGAGAGAGAGATCACAAGCAGGCAGAGAGGTAGGCAGAGAGAGGAGGAAGCAGGCTCCCTGCTGAGTAGAGAGCCCGATGCGGCCTCGATCCCAGGACCCTGAGATCATGACCTGAGCTGAAGGCAGAGGCTCTAGCCCACTGAGCCACCCAGGTGCCCTTTTTGAATGTTTTTATCATGAAAAGGTGTTGAATTTTGTAAAATTATTTCTCAACATCACTTGAGGTGATCAGTGGCTTTTTCCTCCTCCTTTTTGTTCATCTGTATTAAATTGATCAGTTTTGTATGTTGAACCATCTTTGTACTTCAGGAATAAATCCCACTTAGTTTTGATGTATGATCCTTTAATATGCTGTCAAATTCAGTTTGTTGATACTTTGTCCAGGAATTTTGCATCATTGTATCCCCATGTAAGGGATACTTGTCTATAGTTTTCTTTTAAAATTACACAGCCAGAGAGGGAGCACAAGCAGGGGGAGTGAGAGAGGGAGAAGCAGGCCTCCCGCCGAGCAGGGAGCCGGATGTGGGACTCGATCCCAGGCCTCCGGGATCATGACCTGAGCTGAAGGGAGTCGCTGAACCAACTGAGCCACCCAGGCGCCCCTCTTTTAAATTTTTAAGAATTTCTTAAAAATATTCATTTGAGAGAGAGACACAGAGAGTGTGGGCAAGTGACGGGCAGAGGGAGAGGAAGAGACAGTTTTAAGCAGAGTCTGTGCTGAGCACAGAACCCAACGCAGGGCTTGATCTCTGGACCCTGAGATCATGACTTGATCATGTTGAACCAGGAGTTGAACATTTAACCAACTGTGTCACCCAGGTGCCCCTCTTTTTTTTTCTTTCTTTTTTTAAGTAAGTCCTACACCCAGTGTGGAGCTTGAACTCACAACTCAAGAGTCCCATTCTGTGCCAATTAAGTCAGACAGGCACACTAATCTGTAGTTTCCTTATGGCATTTTTGTCTGGCTTTGGTATCATGGTAATGCTCGCCTCACAGAATGGGTTAGGAAATATCTTCTCTTCAGCTTTTTGGAAAAGTTTTAGAGAATTTGATATTCGTTCTCCTTTAAATGTTTGCTATAATTTATAGTGAGGCCAGAGCTTTTATTTCTTGGGAGATTTTTTGATTACTGATTCAACCTCCTTAGTACTTATTAATCTGTTTAGATTTTCTTTGTGATTAAGTCTAGGTTTTGTGTTTCTAGGAATTTGTCCATTTCATCTAGTTTATTCTTTTTTTTGCATACAGTTTTAGTATTCTCTAATAATTCTTTTTATTTCTGTAGAATCAGTAGTGATGTCTCTATTTTCATTTCAGATTCTAGTTAATTTGAGTCTTTTTATTATTAGTCTAGCTAAAGGTTCATTTTTCTGTCTTTTCAGATACCAGCTTTGGGGTTGATTAATTTTTCCTTATTGTTTATCAATTCTCTTTTGTTTATTTCTGCTCTAATTTTTACTTTTCCTTCCTTATGCTGTTTTGGGTTTAGATTGCCATTTAGTTTTCTGTTCCTGAAGTTGTAAAATTATATTGTTTATATGATATCTTTGTTGTTTTTTGTTTTGTTTTGTTTTTAAATTAGAGAGAAAGAGAGAGAGTGAGCACAGGCGAGAGGGTGAGGGGCAGAGGCAGAGGGAGAAGCAGATTCCCAGCTGAGCAGGGAGCCTGATGCAGGGCTCGATCCCAGGACCCCGAGATCATAACCTGAGCCAAAGGCAGACACTTAACAACTAAGCCACCCAGATGCCCCTTAGGTTTTCTCTTTATTTATTATTGCTATTACAGATATTTCTGGTAATTGTCTATTTTGTTACTATTACATAGAAATGCACATTGCTTTCTTCTTTAATCGTATGCTAATTGGCTTATTAGGATCATATTTCTGATAATTTTTAATTATGTTAGGTTATCTATTTAGACAATGATGTCAGGAGTGATAGAATTATGCTAAAATTATGGGTTTGGCTTTTTTGTTTTTTTTGGCTTTCAACTCTTTAAAAATGTCATTCCATGGTTTTCTGGTATCCATGTATGTGTTCATTTTCAAAAGTAAAACATATAAGGAAAAGTCACCGTGAAAGTTAAACTACAATGAAACAGCAGCACATTTGAAACCCCAGTGATTTCAAATATTGGATGATCAAATATTCAATGTTAAAAATTTCGTAAGATGGTTGGGAATAAAATGTGAAATCACAAAAATGAGCGGGTAACGATTTTCTGTTAAAAAATGAAAACAGTGCTTTGAGAAAGGATACTTAGAAGTGAAAAATGTAGGGGATCCTGGGTGGCTCAACAGTTGATCATCAAGCTCTTGCTTTTGGTTCAGGTCATGATCTCAGGGTCTTTTGTTTTTTGTTTTTTGTTTTTTAAGATTTTATTTATTTGACAGCGATAAACACAGCTGGAGAGGGAACACAGGCAGAGGGAGCTAGAGAGGGAGAAGCAGGCCCCCTGCCGAGCACGGAGCCCGCCGTGGGACTCGATCCCAGGTCTCCGGGATCATGACCTGAGCTGAAGGCAGTAGCTCAACCAACTGAGCCACCCAGGCGTCCCAATCTCAGGGTCTTGAGATCAAGCTCTGCATCAGGCTCCATGCCCAGCATGGATTGGGATTTTCTCCTTCCCTTTCTTCCACCACCCTCATCCCCACCTTGTGCATACCTGCTCTTTCTCAAAAAAAGGGGGGGATTAAAAAATATAATTTCTGAATTTAAAACCTTGTTGGATGGGTAGATGAAATTAAATTGAGTTTGCTTTACTCCAGAGAGGAGTATTTTCTCTTATTTTCTCATGGGAACCAGGGATGATTGTTGACTTGGGATCACTTTAGTACCTGTTACAGAGAACCCGACTTAAGCCAGCAGTTTCAGATAAAATTTCTCCACTTTAACAGAGGTCCAGGAACTAGTGCCAGCCACGGGCGTTAACCTCTAAGGCAGGTAGCTCTATCTTTAGTGTGGTTATTGCTTATTTTTACTGACAACTTCTTTGACAACTTCTGTGCACCCAGCACTGGAATGAAAATGTCTTAGGCTGGTCTAGTTAGAATGTTGTGTAATTCCTCCTCAGTAAATCTAGTTTACTTACTGCCTGAAGCAAAAATGTCACCATTAGTATTTTCTCTGGGAAATTTCTAACATATTACTTTTGTTCATTTATCTGTTGAATGCTTATTGCTTTCTGGACATATATAGGAGAGTAATTATTTGTTGTATATGTTATAAATATCTTTTTCCCAATCTTTTAACTGGTAACTTTGTTTTTAAAGTCTTTGTTTTAGAAGACTTTAAATCACAGTATTAGATTTATCACTCTCATGCTTTATGGCTTTTGAATTTTACTGTATTCTAAAAAATCCTTTTGAGTCCATAATGATGCACTTCCGTATTTTCTTCCAAGATCTCGTATCTGTACACACACATCTCACATATGTACATACACCTTTACATCTTCAGTAGTTCTTTATTTTTTTTAAATGTCTGTAACAGAAATTAGTTTTTTCCCAGTTGAAATGCTGGTCTCAACAATAGTTACTGAAGAATTCATTATCCTTTTTCTGATTTGAGATATCACCTTTGTCTTTTAGTGAATTACTGTTTATAAAAGGTTACATTTCTACAATTTCATTTTAGTGCTGTGGTTTTATTTCTGTTAGTATTTTTGCACTTTCTTTTTTTCTTTTTAAAGATTTTATTTATTTATTTGACAGAGAGAGAGAGAGAGATCACAAGTAGGCAGAGAGGCAGGCAGAGAGAGAGAGGAGGAAGCAGGCTCCCCGCTGAGCAAAGAGCCCCATGCGGGCCTCGATTCCAGCACCCTGAGATCATGACCTGAGCCAAAGGCAGAGGCTTTAACCCACTGAGCTACCCAGGTGCCCATTTTTGCACTTTCAATTATTGTACCTTCATTATTTTTATATTTGACAGAGAAAATCCTCTCTCTTTTTTATCAAAAGTGTCTCCACTTTACGTTTGTTATTCTGCTAGGCATGAGTTTTAGAATGAGCACGGCAGTTCTATGAAAAATTTGTTTTGGCAGTGGAGGGGCAAGATGGCGGAGAAGTAGGAGACTGTGTTTCAAAAGGAAAAGTTTGTTTTGAGGTTATGTGATTGGGTTAATCAGGGGGAGAATTCACTTTTTTATGATGTGAACCATCTTGAACCGTAGCTGCATCTGTTAGAATTCAGTAAGGTTGTAGATAATAGAAATACTAAAAACACAGTGGCATACACAAGACAGAAGATTCTTTCACATTCAGGAAAACTAGAAGTAAGCAGATCATTGCAGGTATAACATTCTGTGGTGTAAGGAACCCAGCTTCCTTGTTCGCTTTCTTTTTGTTCCTCAGACACATATTCATGTTCTCACTGTACAGTTTTTAGATGTGATATTCCCTGGACTTTCTGTGTTCCAGTCTTCATTTGGCTTGATCCTTCTTATTTTAGTTTAAAAACGATCTCCCTAATTAGAGAGTCTCTGCTTAGGCAGTCAACATAAAGTAGCTTCTTCAGCGACACCTGCTCTCTTAGGACACTCATCTACAAGTATTCTGTTTTTTTGTTTACCATTTCTTATGTTTCCCACTCCTTTTAAAATCTCTGTGAGAGTTTATAATAACTTCTGTTTACCGTGGTATGCCTAATGTTTAGAACAAGGCCTGGTTCATAATAAGCATTCAAATATTTGCTGAAATAGTGAATTTTAAAAAAGAGAACAGAAGTATCTATAATCATATCTATTTTTGAAGGTATCTTTTATTATTGCACTAAGATACATTTTTTATTTTGTATGCTTTATAGTAATTTTGGTCATACGTGGTTTATGCATATCTTTTGAAGTGATGGCTTTTTTAGCTTAAGTTTGGGTTTTTTTGAATAAATCAGTGTCACTTCAGTTGTTAAAATGAACCTTAAAATAGACCCTCGATGTTGACTCTTCTGTTAAATAAGAGACGGTGGGTGCCTGGGTGGCTCAGTGGGTTAAAGCCTCTGCCTTCGGCTTAGGTCATGATCCCAGGGTCCTGGGATCGAGGCCCGCATCGGGCTCCCTGCTTGGCGGGGGAGCCTGCTTCCTCCTCTCCCTCTGCCTGCCTCTCTATCTACTTGTGATCTCTCTCTGTCAATAAATAAATAAAATCTTAAAAAAAAAACCCAAAAAATATAGAAAGAGGTCAAAATGGAGATAGTTGGAATCCTCTTTCAGTTAAATAAATAAATAAATAAGAGAAGCTAATATGCTATTAGATCTTGTCTTAACTGGATGTGATTTAATAACATTGAGTGTTATTGGCTTAGTTTTTCAAAACTACTTGTTTAACTGAAAAAAAATTCTTTGTTCACGATTTTTTCAACTTACAGAATTATATTTTCTATTTGGCTTATCAGTGCACCTCGGATGAATAAGGAAAGCTATGTAGTACTTAAACACCAGAGGGTGCCAGAGATTCATGTTTTATTCTTCATAGTTAAGAATCAGAAATAGCAAATATTACAATACTTTGCGTGTTTGTATAGTTGACCTCATTTAAACTGACTGGATATTTAATGATAATAAGGAATTGTTGATTCTTTGAAGATATGGTAATGTTTAAAGATTAAGGTTTTTTATAAAAAGAGTTCTTACAGTTTAAAGAAAAATAAAGTATGGATGGATAATGCATGTATATTTCTTCTGTTAGTGATTTTAACAGCTAGGATTTAGCGTGATATTTTTTAAAATTTTCTTTAAAACACACTCTTGGGACTCCTGGGTGGCCCAGCCATTTAAGCATCTGTCTTTGGCTCAGGTCATGATCCCAGGGTCCTGAATCAAGCCCCGCATCCAGCTCCCTGCTCAGGTGGGAGCCTGCTTCTCCCTCTCTGCCCACTCTTTCTCTGTCTCTGTCTGAAATAACTAAATAAAATCTTTTTAAAAATTAAAAAACTAAAACACACTTTTAGAAAATAATATAGGACAAGTTTACATGCTATTGTCATAGATAGTATTACTCCATTAACTTTCATATTCTTTATTTTATTTTGCAGGGATCAGATTCTTTAATGTTGATTAAACGTGTGTTCACCTTGCTTCATATGTAATTGTTTCATCATGTACCTTTATTAAAGAGTCTGCTTGCTTTTCCTTATATGTACATGTGTATCAATAATATATATTGTTATATAATATATGACAAAATATACATAGTTAATCTTTCCAGAGCAGGAACTTAGAAAATAGCCTCTAGTAACAAAAAACCAAACCAAAACAAAAAACCCAAACAAAAAAACCCTCTCATCTTGGAAAGATAAAGGAGACAGAGAAAAAGAAGCATCAGTGTAAGCTATGCCTGGATTAGCTCTAAATCTAGGGTAAAAATTCAACAAAACAGTCTTCTTGGAGGAGTTGCCTTATGCTAGATCTTGAATTAAGTGCTTAAACATTCTTCAGAGGGAAATTATATAGGGGAACACTTGGGAGATGAGATTTTGGCATAGTAAAATGCTGTTTAGGAAAAATTATGTTTGTCCTTAGATGCAGAATGAAGTGGACAGATATTAAATATTAATGTTAGATACACCATGAAGCAAAGGTTGAAGCATCTTCAAGAAGGATCAAAGCCAAGAGACAATGATAATAGTCGAGTATCATATGTAATAAAAATTTCTTAACAGTATTAATATTTCAATTACAATATATAAATATAGGAAGGGGTGATAGATATTTTCAAAGTAATTTATAAGTTAACAATTGCTAATACAGTATAGATCAACAATTGGAAAACTACCCAGGGAACTTACTGAAATTGTTCATTTGGTGGCTCATCAAGAATGAAATCTCTAGAGACTGAACCTTGGCAGAAATCTGTATTTTTAAAATCCTCGTAGTATTTTTGATGTTCGTTATAAGTTTGGGACTATAAATATAGGCCAGCAGGTCCCAAAGTGTGATGAACAGAAAATAGTTTTGAAACTGAGACTTTTTCAGGGGGTCTGTGAGATTAAAATAGTTTTAATAATGGTGATGATGTTGATGTTGTTATTTGCCTTTTTTGGTATATTATTTGATTGATGGTTCAAAAGCCACAGTGGCAAAACCGCTGGCACTTTAGCATAAATCAAGGCACCAAACTATGCTAGTAGTAGTCATTTATTCTTTATCCTCAGAACACTCACAATAAATGAAAAGAAGACAGATGCTTTGTTTTTTTGTTTTTTTTTTATGTTTTTAGTGAGTCAGTGAACACTTTTTAAGTTTCTACCTTTAAGTACCCACCTTTTTAATATTCTGTGTGATAAAATGGGAAGTTTTCATAAAGCTCTTCTTTTATATGCCAGTCTTGTGGTGATTTCAAGTAAGGACAAGTGCTTATGCTTATATTTATTTATTTATTTATTTATAAGACTTTTTTTTTTTTTTTTTTAAAGATTTTATTTATTTATTTGACAGAGAGAAACACAGCCAGAGAGGGAACACAAGCAGGGGGAGTGAGAAAGGGAGAAGCAGGTTTCCCGCCGAGCAGGGAGCCCGATGTGGGGCTTGATCCCGGGTCTCCGGGATCATGACCTGAGCCGAAGGCAGTTGCCCAACCAACTGAGCCACCCAGGCGCCCCTTTAAGACTTTATTTATTTTGAGAGAGAGAGAGAAAGAGAGCCTGAACATGTGGAGGGGGAGCGGCAGAGGAAGAGGGAGAGAAACAGACTCCCCATGGAGCACAGCGGGGTGGGGAGGCTCGATCCTGCCAACCTCTTTTCCATCATGACCTGAGCTGAAATTAGGAGTTGGACACTTATCAAGAATTGGACACTTAACCAACTGACTGAGCCACCTAGGCACTCTGCTTATGTTTCAGTTGTGAGCTAAACTAACCACTTTTTTCATGAGCACCATTTTTATTTGGAAAACGAACAATTGAAAAACAAACTGTGATTATTTAGACTTGGGAATTTGACAGACATTTTTGTGAAAATGAAAAAAAAGTGATCCTGTCATTTCAGGGAAAACAACTGACAGCATTTTTTTGCCAGTTATAAAGTTTGAGCTTTTGAAACCAGAGTTAAACATTTGGAAAACTTGTATCCACTGCTATGAACTTAACTTCTTCCCAAGACTTAGATTTTCTGATTAGATTGGTGCAGATATTAACATGTGATTTTGGATTATGTATAAGGATCCTGCATTTGGAAGATCTGTATAACTCAGTGAACCAGTATTTTTCAGGTCACCAACATATAATGTTACAAAATCATGCATCATTAAAAGATCATTCAAGGGGCACCTGAGTGGCTCAGTCATTAAGCATCTGTCTTCAGCTCAGGTCATGATCCTGGAGTCCCAGGATCGGCCCTGCATCAGGCTGTCTGCTCGGCAGGAAGCCTGCTTCTCCCTCTCTCACTCCCCCTGCTTATGTTTCCTCTCTAGCTGTGTTTCTCTCTGTCAAATAAATAAAATCTTTAAAAATAAAAAATCCGGGCGCCTGGGTGGCTCAGTGGGTTAAAGCCTCTGCCTTCAGCTCAGGTCATGATCTCAGCGTCCTGGGATCGAGACCCGCATGGGTCTCTCTGCTCGGCAGGGAGCCTGCTTCCTCCTCTCTCTCTGCCTGCCTCTCTGCCTACTTGTGATCCCTCTCTGTCAAATAAATAAATGAAAATCTTTAGAAATAAAAAAAGAAAAAAAAGAATTAATACCCATTCTTTAATAAATAAATAAATAAATAATAAAAATAAAAAATTCATTCAAAGTGAAGATCAGTGGATTTTATTTATTTATTTATTTATTTATTTATTTATTTGGATCAGTGGATTTTAAAGAGATTAGAAAAATAAAAAACAATACCATCCTTTTGACTAATTTTTAATTTTGGTATTGTTTTTATTAAAATGTTTTATGTTAATATGTAATGGTATTACTAATTTTTAATGAATACTTATTTTTAAAAAGATTCTATTTTTAAGTTTTATTTAAGTTCAATTAATTGACATATAGTGTATTCTTAGTTTCAGAGGTAGAGTTCAGTGATTGATCAGTTACATATAACACCCAGTGCTCTTTATATCACATGCCCTCCGTAATGCCCATCACCCAGTTACCCCATCCTCCTACCCCCCTCCCCTACAGCAACCCTCAGTTTGTTTCCTCTAGTTAAGAGTCTCTTATCGTTTGTCTCCGTCTCAGATTTCATCTTACTTTATTTTTCCCTCCCTTCCCCTATGATCCTCTGTTTTGTTTCTTAAGTTCCACATATAAGTGAAATCTTAGGATAATTGTCTCTGATTAATTTACTTTGCTTAACATAATACCCTGTAGTTCCACCCATGTTGTTGCAGATGGTAAGATTTGGGGGGTTTTTGGTAGCTGAGTAATATTCCACTCTAGTGAAAAGATTTTGTTGTTATGTAATCTCTCAACATGGGGTTTGAACTCATGACCCTAAGACGAAGAGTCACAGGCTCCAGTCACATACTGAGCCAGCCAGGCTCATTTTACTTTATTTATTTATTTTTATATACTTGAGAGAGAGAGAGAGAGAGCACAAGCACAGGGCGCGGCAGAGGGAGCAGGAGCCAGATGCAGGGCTCCATCCCAGGACCCTGGGACCATGATCTGAGCCAAAGGCAGACCAACTGAGCCACCCAGGCACCCCTCATTTTTTATTTCTAATACAGTTCTGACTAGTAATATAGTTTTCATTCAAAATCATGTAACAGGCACAGTTTTTACCCCCATAATGAATAGAAATATGAAGAAACTTGTTCAAGGTCATCCTTTTAACAATTGTCAGCAGGGGCTAACCTTCATCTCTAATTATAGAATTGGTGCTCTTAGTTTTTATAACTCAGTATTTTTCCAAGTGTGGTCCACAGAGTGTTTGCCTCACAGTCACCTAAGTATGTTTGTTAAAAACAAAATCCCAGGTTTGTTGCCTCCAGGCTAGGCTAGACCTACTGAACGCAAATCGTGGCTGCTGTGCAGGTTTGTTTTTGACTGTCAGACATGTATTTTAAATATACTCCTGGGGGCGCCTGGGTGGCTCAGTTGGTTGGGCGACTGCCTTCGGCTCAGGTCATGGTCCCAGAGACCCAGGATCGAGCCCTACATTGGGCTCCCTGCCCGGCGGGAAGCCTGCTTCTCTCTCTCTCACTCCCCCTGCTTGTGTTCCCTCTCTGGCTGTGTTTCACTCTGTCAAAAAAAGAAAATCTTAAAAAATAAATAAATAAATAAATATACTCCCAAGTTTTTGTTTTTTTTTTTTTAAAGATTTTATTTATTCGACAGAGACGTAGTGAGAGAGGGAACACAGGCAGGGGGATGGGGAGAGGGAGAACCAGGCTCTCTGCTGATCAGTGAGCTGAGCGAGTCCTGGATCATAGGACCCTGGGATCATGACCTGAGGCGACAGCAGATGCTTAATGATTGCCTCTCCCACATGGTTTTTAAAATCACTAAAGTTGGATGCCTGGGTGGCTCAGTGGGTTGGGCATCTGCCTTTGGCTCAGGTTATGATCGCGGGGTCCTGGGATCGAGCCCCATTTTCGGCTGTCTGCTTAGTGGTGAGCCTGCTTCTCTCTCTGTCTCTCTCATGAATACATAACTAAAAGCTTTAAAAAATAATAAAAGAAAAATAAAATCTGAAGTGTGGGAAATCCTACAGTATATTATTGCTACATTTGAGTCAAAAGAGGAAAGACAAAGAGAATTTCCCAAGAGAAAAATGACTTCACAATGGCATGGAAGAAAGAATAAACAGGGTATTATGGGAGTTTATGTGCTGGCTGTGGTAGAGAGGTTATACCTGAGGGTTTACCAAAAGAGTATTTAAGGCAACGTTATTTTCCCAGGGATTAGTAATCTAAGAGAAGCACTTAACTTCTTAAAAATAAAATTTTCTTATGCTTTTTTTTTTTTTTTTAAGATTTTATTTATTTATTTTACAGAGAAACACAGCTAGAGAGGGAATACAGCAGGGGGAGTGAGAGAGGGAGAAGCAGGCTTCCCGCTGAGCAGGGAGCCTGATGCAGGTCTCCATCCTGGGACTCCAGGATCATGACCTGAGCTGAAAGCAGACATTTAATGACTGAGCCACCCAGGCACCCCTCTGTTATGCTTTTTACACAAATTATTTAATCAACCAGATAACATATACATTTTGTACAATATTTGAAAGTTAGAAAGATTATACAGTGAAAAAATAAGGTTCTCCCTTGCTTCTTTCTCTCTCTGCTACATAGGTTCCCATTCTCAAGCCAACCATTATTAGTGGTTTCTTGTGTGTCTTTCTAGGTGTAATCTTCTCAACACAGATGGTCGTATACAATACATAATTTTTATGTTTTGTTTTTTACAACTTAGTAGTAATAAATCTTGGAGATTGTTTTATATCAGTGTATAATCATTCTGATTTAAATTTTTAACGAAGTTACATAATGGTGGATATTTAGGATATTTCCAGTGTGTTTTACTAGGAAAGCAAAGCCACAGTGGCTATCATTTCACCTAATTTCTAGAAAGAAGAGCCTTATTTATTTATCTATCTATCTATTTATTTATTTATTTAAAAAGCAGTCTTACATTTATTTACTTTGTTTTTAAGATTTTTTTTTTTAAAGATTTTATTTATTTGACAGAGAGAAACAGCCAGAGAGGGAACACAAGCAGGGGGAGTGAGAGAGGGAGAAGCAGGCTTCCTGCCGAGCAGGGAGCCCGATGTGGGACTGGATCCTGGGTCTCCGGGATCATGACCTGAGCCGAAGGCAGTCGCTTAACCAACTGAGCCACCCAGGCGCCCCTGTTTTTAAGATTTAATTTATTTACTTGAGAGAGAGGGAGAGAGTACAAGCACACAGGGAGAGGGAGAAGCAGACTCTCCACTGAACCGGGAGGCCAATGTGGAGCTCCATCCCAGACCCTGGGATCATAACCTGAGCCCAAGGCAGACACTTAACCAACTGAAACCACCCAGGTATCCCGAGCTTATTTATTTTAAATTGTCAGATAATATCAAATGATTCTCCATGGAGGTTGAACATACAAATTATACTGAGCAGCAGATCTTATGGTAGCATATTTTCCCATGTTCTGGTGAACTTGAATAGTTTTTGCTAGTCTAACAGGTGAAAAATTATATCTTATAATTCTCTTATGAGTAGAGTAGAACATCTTACATTTAAATCATTAAAAAATTTTTCTTACTGAAAATTCAGTGCTTTGTCCATTTTTCCATTGAATCATGGAGTTTTTTCCCTAAGTTATTTGTAGGAATGCTTTTAATATTAAACTAATTCCTTTTCCCGTGATATGAGTTATTTCCTTCAATCTTCAGTCTAATATGTAAGGACTGCTATTGCCTCCATTTTGCTGTAGCTCTGGAAAGCTTAATTTGCTTTATTTCACACAGATAATAACTAGGAGTCAGAATTGCACTATAGTCAGTTTGACTTACCATTTTTACCCTCTTCTACTTCTAAGTACATAACAACAGATAAATAGTACACGTTCTCAACACAAGGAAATTCTTCAACTATTTACCATTTCTGCTAGGAATGGGAGGCAATGAAGATAATATAATCTTTATTATATTTAATATAGCTATTGAATATGATCAATAAAATAAGTCTAATTGGCGTTTAAGAGAAACACACTAACGTTTAGAGCAGAAGACAGAGTAAAACCTACCATAACAGACACAATGTGCTCTTAGAAGTTGAAAAGTCATAGCAATTGGACAAATGCTTTAAAAATATTTTAAAAAGTGAAAAAAGCATACAAAGTATAAAAACAAATTAAACTAGCATTTCTAAACTAAGCATTTGGTTAGGACTGGGTTGTAGCTAGAGCTTTGACAGCTGAAAGACACTAAAAGCAGGAGTTTGGGAAGATGAGAAGTGGGGAATGGCCTAAATAAAGACCAGAATCAGTAGGAGCTATGTGATAGTAATGGGAGGGAAGAGTGCTAAGTTAAGGTCATTACCTGGAAAACCTTGAATATCTAGTTAAGTTCTTAGGAACATGAGGTTTTTGAACAGGAAAATGATTCCCTCTACTTTAGAAGAATCATTGTGGGGCTTCTCAGATCTTAAGATGGTAGAAGAGATTTAAGAAGTCAGGCATAGGAGCACCTGGGTGGCTCAAAGGGTTAAGCCTCTGCCTTAGGCCCAGGTCCTGATCTCAGGGTTCTGGGATCGAGTATCCTATCGGGCTCTCTGCTCAGCGGGGAGTCGGCTTCCCTCTCTTTCTCTGCCTGCCTCTCTGCCTATTTGTGATCTCTCTCTCTGTCAAATAAATAAATAAAATCTTGGGGAAAAAAAAAGCAGTCAGGCATAAATAGTAGACAGCTATATCAAAAGCTAATGAATTAGATCAGTTTTAGAAGCTAAAATGTAAGACATTAATGTTAATTGGGTAATGCTTCTTTAATTTTTACACAGTAACTTATTATACCTCACAGAATCTTGAACTGGAAAGCTTTTTTCTACTAAGGCACTATTAAATTTACTTTTTGTGGGCACCTGGGTAGCTCAGTTGTTTAAGTGTCTGCCTTCAGCTCAAGTCATGGTCCTGGAGTCCTGGAATCAAGTCCCGCATCGGGCTCCCTGCTCAGCAGTGAACCTGCTTCTCCCTCTCATGCTCCCCCTGCTTGTGTACTCGCTCTCTGTCAAATAAATAAATAAAATCTTTTTAAAAATAAAAATCAATTATATTTTTGTATATCTTTTAAAACAGATTATTTTGCAAAATGTCTTCATCAAAAGACACTCCATTAGACCAGAAAACTTGAAGATAGAGTTTGGGGACTCTCATTTTCTTTTCCTTTTGAATTAAAACCAAACTAGAATCATAGCTATGCTTCAACATCAATACCTTTAATACTCTCTGACCTATCTTAGCCTTATTGGTAATGATGCTACTACACCGTGTTGACTTTTCTCTCCTTCAGTCTGCCTCCCTTCTTAGAGGAAGTTTTAAATGGCTTGGGTGCTATATATTTTGGTACCTTTTCCTCTTCCCTCAGTTGAAGTCTTCCTCTATTCCCACTGCCCTTTGTAACCGTAGCAACTGACAACTGTGCTAGAGGGAGCTGCGTTCAGCTTGGGGCCAAGTAGGAGGGAAGGCAGGCAAGAGCAAATCTTATTGGGCAGTAAGTTCCTTGCTTATTTCAGAGAAGGGCTGCAATAAGATTCTTAAAAGTATGGGACTGTTTCCTCATTGATGAATTCTGTTTGATTCTGGTATTGTACTAGGTACTGGTAGTAAGTATGCTTGGTACTGGTCTCTTCAGCCTGTGTGTGAGATCTCAACAGGTGTTATGTAAGAACTGTCTTGTAGAAACAATTTGCAGTTTATTGGGCCCGTGCACTTGACACACATCTGAGATTGTAAACATTCAGTGTTGTGTGCATGTGTGTAAAGGCCATGTTTTGTATATCTTAAACAATTCTGATTTTCTTTTTAAGGGTATATTAGGGTTGTATGTCTAAACTTCATCATATTTTCTATTTCCAGTTTTCCTAAATATTTATTTACTATTTTTTAAATATCACTAATCATTTTGATTGGGTAATCTGTGTATATGGTACAACACACAAGATGTAGGAAAGAGTATACTATGGTTTAAAATAAGTCTTTCTTATCCCCACTTCCCTGTTTCTCATGTATCTTTCCAGAGATATTTTATGCTTATATGTGTGTGGGTGTATCTCTTTTTTTCCCCCCAAGGGGCAGTCTTTTTACCTCATTCCCCCCCACCCCACTTTATAGTACACCTTGGCAGTTGTTTTATATCAGGTCAAAGAGAGCTGCCTCATTCTTTTAAGTGGCTAAGAGGGACTTTAGAAAGCACCTCATCTTAGTTATTCATTTTTTAAAGGAAGAATTTGAATCCTAAAGATGTTAAGTAACTGGGTTGGATTGTTTTGTAATGAACTAGCTCTTCATTGATGTCATTAATGTGTAGTTGATTTTTTTAAATTAATTTATTTATTTGACAGAGAGAAACACAGCCAGAGAGGGAGAAGCAGGCTTCCTGCTGAGCAGGGAGCCCAATGCAGGGCTCGATCCCGCATCTCCGGGATCATGACCTGAGCTGAAGGCAATCGCTCAACCAACTGAGCCACCCAGGTGCCCCTGTGGTTGATTTTTTTTTTTTTTTGATAGGCTTTGTTTATTAAAGCAGGTTAGGTTCACAGCAAAATTGATTGGAAGATAGAGAGTTCCCCATAATCCCACACATGCATAGCATCCCTCCTTACCAGCATCCCCTACCAGAGTTGTCCATTTGTTACAGTTGACAAACCTGCATTGACAGTTCATTAACCCTCAAAGCCCATAGTTTATAGTTTGCTATGGGGGTAGTACATTTTATGGGTTTTAACAAATGTATAATGAGGGGCACCTATGTGGCTCAGTTGGTTAAGCATTCAGCTCTTAGTTTCAGCTCAGGTCATGATCTCAGGGTAATGAGATCGAGCCCTACGTTGGGCTCCACACTCAGCGGGGAAACATGCTTTCCCTCTCCCTCTCTGCCCCTCCCCCTGATTCCCCTCTCTTAAATAAATAAGTCTTAAAAAAATAAAAAACCCAAATATATAATGATGTGTATCCCACATTACAATATCATACTGAGTAGTTTCACTGCTGTAAAAATTCTGTGTTCTGCCTCCATAGTTTGCCTTTTGCAGAACATCATGTGGTTGGAATCATATAATATGTAGCCTTTTTAGATTGCTTTTCTCACTTAATAATTTGCATTTAAGCTCTCCTCTGTGTCTTTTCATGGTGTGGCATCTCATTTCTTCTTAGCCCTTAATAATGCTCCATTGTCTGCATATACCACAGTTTATTTATACACTTAGCCACTGAAAGACATCTTGGTTATTTCCAAGTATTTTCAGTTATCTCTGAAGCTGTTCTAAATATCGTGTATAAGTTTGTTTGGTTTTTATCTGTGTATAAGTTTTTGTGCGGACATAAATTTTCAACTACTTTGAGTAAATACTGAGGAATGTGATTACTGGGCTGTACAGTAGAAGTATATTTAGTTCTATAATAAACTGCCAGATTGTCTTCCAAAATGGCTGTATGATTTTTGCATTACTGCCAGCAGTGAATGAGAGTTCCTTTTCCTCCACATCCTCACCAGCATTTGATGTTGTCAGTGTTTAGGATTTTGGCCTTTCTAATAGATGCAGAGTGGTATCTCATTTTAATTTGCATTTCTTTGATGACAGGGATATGGAGCATCTTTTCACATGTTTATTTGCCATCTGTATATATCTTGATGAGGCAGCTATTAGATCTTTAGCCTGGTTTTTAATTGATTTGTTTGTTTTCTGATTTTTGAATTTTAAGAGTTCTTTATATATTTTGAATAGTAGTCCTTTATCTGCTTTCTTTTGCAAATATTTTCTCCTTGTCTGTGGCTTATCTTTTCATTCTCTTGACACATGGTGGGGGGTTTGTTTTGTTTTGTTTGTTTTGTTAAGTAATCTTTACCCCCGACATGGGGCTTCCGCTCACAACATCAAGACCAAGAGTCACATGCTCTACCAGCTCAGCCCACCAGGAGCCCATGAGATATGGTTTTTTAAAAATATTTTTTACTAAGACCTTTTATTTTTTTATTTAGATCTTGGTCCATCTTTGGGTTTATGGTTTTTACCATTCTTACACTTTATATATTTAAATTTTTGTTTGTGTTTTTTTAAAGATTTTATTCATTTGAGAAAGAGAAAGAGCACGAGCACGAGAGTGGTGGAGGGTCAGAGGGAGAAACAGCCTCCCCACTGAGCAGGGAACCTGATGCAGGACTCAATCCCAAGACTCCCAAGATCATGACATGAGCTAAAGGCAGTCACCTAACCAACTGAGCCACCCAGGCGCCCCAGATGTTTACATGTTTAGATGTTTCTGGAAATACTTTCTTTACATAGGTGGCAGAATGATTCTTAGAGCCATACTTCTGACAATACCTCCGTGGCATCTGATATGGTGAAAGCCAACCATTTTGGTATACTTTCTTTGTATTCCATATTTTATTTTGTGGTTTGAGGTTCTAAATTGAAATTTTTTCTCCTTCATAAAGGCATGCCTTTTAATGGTAGACTTTTAAATGTACTGTTAAGATTATAAGACCATTGTTTTATCTCTCTTTTTTTTTAAAGATTTTATTTGACAGAGAGAAACACAGCTAGAGAGGGAACACAAGCAGGGGGACTGAGAGAGGGAGAATCAGGCTTCCCGCTGAGCAGGAAGCCCGATGTGGGGCTCTATCCCGGGTCTCCAGGATCATGACCTGAGCCAAAAGCAGTCACTTAACCAACTGAGCCACCCAGGCGCCCCACCATTGTTTTATCTCTTGATTCTCTAACTGCTGTTTCTAGCTTTCTTTCTTTTACTTAGGTTTTTTTTTTGGTTTTTGTTTTTCTTTTTTAAATCTCTTATATATGTTTGAGCATGGGCTCTTTCCCCTTCACCCCAATATGTTGCTTTTTAAAGTGAAACACCAGAGACCTTCATTTCTTGAGTGCTTGAAATTATACTTTTTTTCACTGTCTTGTGCACAAGCGCATTACCACAGGGAGTTTCATGATTTAAATCTGTTGACATGAGACCACATGATATATACCATTTGGCCCATACAATAAAGAGAAGCAACATCTTTTTTATATAAACATGTTTTTGTAAATTATGTTATGCATTGGTGGGTGAGTTATGATCAGTAACGTAATTGTTATTAAATATGGTGATAAGGATGCTATGAGGGAATTTTTGTGATTTCTTTCTTCCCTATCCTTAAACATATATACTGATCTTATCACTGTAGCCATGTCGCAGTCCTCTCAGATAAAAACAATTAGTTTTGCTGGTGCAGTTCAAAGAGTGCAAACATATTTTGTATTTTATATATATGTTATGTGTGTGTGTGTATGTAATTTTATATGTGGACCCTTTGCAGGCATGCGCTCGAGGATGTTGTTTAATGAATTCAATTGGTACAGATGGAATACACCAAAAGTCTGAAGCAGAAAATCAAAACTAGTTTTAACCATTTGGTTTCAGAATAACTAGTCAAGAAAGCTTCTTCTCAAGGGTCTTTATGTGGGTACTGATCTTTCCAGACCAGTGGATTTTTCCTGATCCTTGGTAGAACAGTAGAGTGCACTGGGGAAACCTGATGGGCTTTTAATCATCTGGGATGAAAACAAAGAAGTCTGGTTTTGTTTGTCTTTCATTGCAGAGAATTTGTGGATAACTTAGTTTAATAATTACTAAACTGAAATATGGGGAGATGAACATTAGAAGACAAAGTTGTTTTGGATTCATCTCTCTGATATTAAATGTACACTAGTGGTTAGACACACCAGTTAATTTTTAAAGGCATCCAGGGAAAGATAGCTATTCTTAATTCTCTTGCTTGGATGAATTGAGTAAAATAATGTATTTAGTTATAAGGAGAGATCTGTAACACTTTGTTCTCTTAAATCATTCACATACATATCACCAACCACCACCACCACAAAGCTCTTTTTCTTCCTCTTAGAGATGAAGATGACATCAATGATGTGACTTCCATGGCAGGAGTCAACCTCAGTGAAGAAAATGCCTGCATCTTAGCAACAAACTCTGAATTGGTTGGCACACTTGTTCAATCATGTAAAGACGAACCATTTCTTTTCATTGGAGCTCTGCAAAAGAGAATTTTAGACATTGGTAAGTATAGACTTAAGATTATTGACCTCAGAGGACTGTCTGTTCCAGGGAAAGTGTTATCAAAAGAGACAGCCTGGGTTGGTTTTCCTGGAACTCAGGCTAAATAACGCTCTGGAAATAATCAGAGTTTTGTGGGTGTTACAGGAAGAAGTATTTTATTTTAAAAACTATTAACATAACTTAAATCATCACCTGTGGATTCTGGTTTAGATAATAGAAGTTAATATTTTATTTACATTTCTTAGTGGGAGAAAGATATGTATATTTTTAAGTGAATTTGTACATATGATGTACTCTTTTTTTCTGTCCTGTGTCTTTCTTGGTTGGACTAGCATGTATGTGTACAAATGCGTGCATACACTACAAGTTCATGTTTATGAAATCTAGAAACTGCCAAGTATTGTGAAACATAGAAATAGAGAGTAAGTCCCTTTTTTCTTCTCTCAACCCTGAAATCCAAACTCATCCTTACCCTAAAAGAACTAAATTAAAAGACTAGGTTTCTCTCTAAGTCCACAAGTAGTTACTAGATGGCTGCAGTGTACAGAAGGAAATGGAAGAGAAGGTTCTAGTTTTGTTCTGGAGCCACATAGCTTTTTTTGTTGTTGTTTAATACCAAACCTTTCACTTACTTGTGGAGCATCAGGAGTAGCATGGAGGACAGTGGGAGAAGGAAAGGAAATGTGAACTGGGTAAATCAGAGAGGGAGATGAAGCATGAGAGACTTTGGACTTTGGGAAGTGAACTGAGGGTTTTGGAAGGGAGGGGTGGGGGATGGGTGAGCCTGATGGTGGGTACTGAGGGCACAACTTGCATGGAGCACTGGTGTGGTGCATAAACAATGAATCTTGGAACACTGAAAAAATAAAATAAATTATTTAAAAAAAAAAAGAAACCTTGCAGAAACATGAAAGACTACATTCTCCCCACATTGACTGAAAAACAAGACAGTTTGGAGAGAGATTATTTCATGTGAGTTATCTCATTTCATGTGTCCTAACTTTGGAACTTTTTGGAGTACTTTCTTCATCACCCATATCAAATAGAGAGGTCAATACTAGTGACTTTTGAGTATAGTTTTGTAAGGATCTTTATACTGTATATTGAAGTCCTAACACAAAAATGTAAAGGTTTCTGATTTCTCATTTACACCCATAGTATTTTTAAGGACTACAAAGTACATTACTATTACATAGCATAAATCTATTTCACAAAATAATAAACGTTTGAGCTTCTACTATATACTATACAAATTACCTTTTTTTTTCATTTCTTACATAACTTAGGTATCTGTTATCTTTCCATTTTTGTTTTTAAAGATTTTATTTATTTGACAGAGAGAAACACAGCCAGAGAGGGTACACAAAGCAGTGGGAGTGAAAGAGGGAGAAGCAGGCTTCCCGCCCAGCAGGGAGCCTGATGTGGGACTCGATCCCAGGTCTCCAAGATCATGACCTGAGCCGAAGGCAGACGCTTAACCAACTGAGCCACCCAGGCGCCCCTCTTACTCTCTCTTTTAGTCTTTTCTTTGCATATGTTTTTGTACTGTACAGGAGCCAGTTCCTTAATTTTGGAACAAGCATGATACTTCCCTGTGATACCATCTTCCTTGGGAAGCTTATTGGTATTGACTTCATGTAGCCATATAATGATCTAGAGCTTTGGTAGAGTAGACGTAAATACTTAGCTTTATCAGTTTCCACCACTACCCCTCCCCTCACAAATCTTATTTCTAACTTGACTTACTTACACTTTGGTTATATGATAAGAAAGTTTTAGCATTGAAACAACAATTTGAGCATTTAGGACAGGCATGGGTAATTTTTTCTGCAAAGGGCCAGATAGTAAACATTTGCCGCTTTGTGGGGCATGTGGTTTGTGTGTCACTACTGCTCAACTCTATTACATTGCAAGAGCAGCCATAGAGAATACATAAACAAATATAGGCCCATCGAACTGTATTCCCATCAAATTTTATATACAAAAAGAGATCAAATTTAGTTTGCCATCCTCTGCTTTCAAGGAGAATTCTGGGAGTAACTATTTGGTATTTTCAGTCCTTAATAAGCACAAACTTGTCATTTAATATAATGGAAAATTACAAAATTTCTTACTTCTGAAATACTTAAGCTTTTTAAAAAACAATAAAACTATAGCGTGTAGTTATTTATTTCTAGGAATGCTTTCCATTTGTAGTAAAATTCCACCTTTACAGAACAGCTCAGAACTAGGACTGTTCCTTAATCACAGAAATTATAAATTAACCCAAAGAATTTTTCGGGCAGGGTTTTTCTACTTGAATAATGTTAGGAGAGTAAACATGCCAATGTTCTTCCTTTTTTGCTAATTACCTAAATTAAATTATATAGACATTCTGTAAAATCATATAAAAGCTTACAAGCAGTAACTAGATCTTTTACATCAGTTATGTTGACTTAGAGTGTTTTATTTATAAGTGGGAATTTTGGGGGGCACCTGGGTGGCATAGTCGGTTGAGCATCTGACCCTTGATTAGTCTCAGGTCATGACTCCAGGGTTGTGGGATCTAGCCCTGTGGTGAGCTCCATGCTCAGCAAGGAGTCAGCTTCAGATTGTCTCTCTCTACTTCTCCCTCTGCCAACCCCCACACCAAATAAATAAATAAAATATTAAAAGTAGGAATTCTTCTTAAAATATTTTAACTTGGTAACTTTGTCATGTTTTATTATCAGTGTAGTGAAGATACTAGAACATTTGATTGTTCACTAAACCCTGGAATTGTTTGCAAATCCCTACTCTTGTTTATTTCTAGTATTTTTAAAATATGGTTTTTCTTCTATGGAGGATAAACTTTTATAAGTACATATGAAATTTTTTCAAAGTTTACCTCCAAAACACTACATATTTTTAAATGTTCATTTTCTTTAAGCATGAACTGAAAGGTCAATTATCCTATGTTTAGTTGTGTTAGATGGTTTTGAAATTGTGTCCTTTATGTAGCAGGCCTTCATTATTTATGTATGCTAATTGTTTTACTAGAGTAGATTTGACTTTGTAGTGTTCTCTCCCTGCATGAATCTAAAACTGGTGATGAATTCAGTTTTGCTAGACAGTAATGAATTATATTTTGAAGGTTTGGCTTAGAAGAAGCTAAGTAATTTTGTATATTCTTCCTGTCTGGTTTACTATAGGCTGCATTTTGGACTTGAGAGCTTCTTTGCTGGTTCTAGTAGGGGAACACAACTACTTGCATACCCCTGACCAAAGAATGGCCTTTCTCTATCTAGGAAAGTCGTTCTTTTCAAGGGAGCACACAGCTTTGGGAGGAGTACACAAGGAACAGTGAGAGAGGAAGGGGACTGCGTCTCAGCAGCCAGATCAATCAGATCTACCCTGGTGATCAGTGGTGAGATAGATGTCACAGTCCATATAGCCCTCACATCCTATAACCTACACTTTGAAGTTTAGCATTTATTATGGAATGATATCAAAGAAGGTATTTAAGATTGGTTGGGTTTTAATTAAAACTCATATTTACTATACTGATTCATGATTTGATGAGGATATAAGAGTATGTTTCAGGTAAGAGTGCAAAAGCAAACTGTTATATTTGTTAAAAATAAACACAATAGCACTCTTAAAAGCTCATTTAAATTAGACTATACAGTTGGCTATATCTTTAGATATAGGTCTCTGTTGATACAGGTTGGTTTCACTGAGCTGAGGAATTGCTATGTAAATACTGATAAGGTTGCTTTATAAATGAACTTCTGCCTTTGGGTATGTGGTGCAGTTGTTTTCCTGAACCTTTCTTCCTAGTAAGCCGAAAGAAGAATAGAAATTTGGTTTATTAATGGAAGGAGGTACATTAAAAGAGAAGTCATCCAAATGGATGGGTGAAATGATGAGGCTTTGAACCCATTTCAACTTGTGAATTAATTACCAGATCAATTTATCAGAACATGAGTTAGTGCAAAATAAGTGTGATTGGTAATGGACGAAAGGAATGTAGGTATGTCTCGTAGACAAGGCAGTAACAGAGACCTACAATTTGAATTCATTGAAATAAATGTCATAAATTGTTAACAGTGTCAAACAGGGCAAAATGTAATTTTCTATTTTTTTAATTACTAAAATTAACAGAATACGGCACTAATTTCTGCAGTTACCATTTTCCTCCCTGAACACTAGATTTGATTTGTGTTCTTATTAACTTTGTCCTATAAATGACCTTGCAAGGAGAATGATTCTAGAGGCTAAGTGAAACAATGTCTATATTTTCCGAGGCTTCAGGCTAGGTTTTATTAATGTAATGTCTAAGATCTTTGAAGTTGTGACTTTACCAGGAAAATCATAATCTCCAAACCTTTATTCATAATGGGTATGACTTCCAGGGGGAACAGAATACCTGCTGTGCTAATTATTTCAATTATCAGCCACTACTAAAACACGTAATGGATTTTCTCTGCTTCTACAGGTAAAAAGCATGACATTACAGAACTTAACTCTGATGCCATGAACTTGATCTCCCATGCAACACAGGAGCGATTACGAGGCCTTCTAGAAAAACTGACTACAATTGCTCAGCATCGAATGACAACTTATAAGGTAAAGGAAATCATTAAAGTACTCTTCTCTTTGCTTTTTGTCATGTTAAAGATAGTGTTTTGGTATGGATTCATATTTTAAATATATGCTTAAAGGAAATGGTCGAGACATAGTTCATATTGGCAGACTAAAGTTTCATTCCTAATTTGCCTGATTTAGATATGCTTACATGACAAAATTAATGTAGACTTTAACATTACACCCAAAGCTTCTGTCAGTATAGATTGAGATAAGCATCTGTTCTGCCTGAGACATCTCCTACAGCTTTTGATTGGCAGAGAGAATATATTAAAATGGAATATTGGATAGCTATGTTCTCTTCAGTGCTCTGTACTCTGTTAGCACTGTTGTTCCTTTTAATAAGTTAAATAATTGTATTGAATACTATTGCTGGTGCTGCTCATTATGGTTATTGCCTGCGTTTTAAACAAATTAAATGGAAGGATAGCCTGTCTTGTCTCTTAAGTGGTATGAACCAAATCACTTGCCATTGCCAAGATGAAAGGACTTGATTTATCTGTATTATGGTTTTGGTAGAGAGCGAATTTATTGGGTGACAAGAGATGAAAAAGAAAAAAGATAACCTTCTCCCCCATACCAAGAAATGTTAATAGCCAGATTTTGTGCAGTGTGGTATGTGGGTAACCTTATGAGGTTTTGAGTTTGTGAGAATGGTCATTGTCATGATGTCCTAGCCAAAGGAACTCAGGGAAATAGCAGCTACCATATCACTGGTAAGTTTCCTGGAGGAATCATTCTATTTTCTCCTCTTTCTGCTTTATTTAGAAGTTTGGAAGAACTATTTATAGTTGTTGAAGTCCTCACTTGTATAAATCTTTGTGAGAATTTGCAGGACTGATTTAAAAATAAGTGGTCACCAGGAGAAAAGGCTGTGGAGGAAAAAAACAGTATCAGTTATTTCTTTCTGGGTGTTTTCAGAATTAGTTCATTTCTTCTAGGTCCTATTTTTTAGCACACAATTGTTTATAGTATTTTCTTACAAACCTTTTATATCTGTAAGCTCAGCATAATGATCCCAGTTCATGTTTTAGTACCTTTAAGTATAAAGTAGGTTACTGATTTGAGATCTTCCTTTTTTAATGTAGGCATTTACTGCTATAAATTTCCCTCTGAGCACTGCTTTCGCTGCATTCTGTAAGTTTAGGTATATTGTATTTTTGTTTTCATTTACTTCTAAGTATTTTCTAATTTCCTTTGAAATTTCTTTGATCCATTGTTTTTGAAAGTATGTTGTTTAGTTTCCACATATTTGTGAAATTTCCAGTTTCTTTTTTATTGTTGATTTCTAGCTTCATTCTGTATAGAAGTAGAAATTCATGTAATTCAATCAATTTAAATTTATGTAGCCTTGTTTTGTGGCCTAACATATGATGTCTCTCAGAGAATGTTTGATGTGCACTTGAGCAGAACATGTATTCTGCTGTTGTTGGGATAAAAGTCTGGTGGATCTAGTTGGGCTATAATGACAAGTCCTTGAGGCACCTGGGTGGCACATTCGTTAAACATTTCAGGTCATGATCCCAGAATCCTCGGATGGAACCCCACATCAGGCTCCCTGCTCGGTGGGAAGTCTGCTTCTCTCTCTCCCAGTCCCCCTGCTTGTGTTCCCTCCCTTGCTTGAGTTCTCTCTCTGTCAAATAAATAAATAAAATCTTTAAAAAAAAAAAAGTCTTTTATTTCCTTCTTGAACTGTGTAGGTTTTCTCCTTATTAAAAAGGAGATATTGAAGACTTCAACTATTATTGTAGAACTGTATTTCTCTTTTTAGTTCTGTCAATGTTCACTTCATATATTTGAGGACTCCGTTGTCTGCTGTGTATATCTTTTTGATGAATTGACTCTTCTCGATATATCATGTCCTTGTTTATCCCTTTTTTTAAAAAAAGGTTTATTTGTTAGAGAAAGAGAGAGAGAGAAGGTCACAGTGGGGGGAGGGAGAGGGAGAGAAACAATCTGAAGCAGACTCCCTGCTTAGCCCAGAGTGTATCACAGGGCTGTGTCCCATCACCCTGAGCTAATGACCTGAGTGGAAATCAAGAGTCCTACATTCAACTGACTGAGCCACCTAGGCACCCTTGTTTATCTCTATCTCTTTTAACAATTTTTGACTTAAAGCTTATTATACCTGATATAAATATAGCCACCTCTGCTTTTTTTGGTTATTATTTGCCTGAAATTTTTTTCCCATTATTTCACTTCCATTCTGTTCATGTGCTTTCATCCAAAGGGAATCTTTTATAGACAGCTTGTAATTGATCATGTTTTTTATGCATTCTGTTAGTCTCTATCTTTTGATTGAGTAGTTTAGTCCATTTACATGTAAAATGATTATTGATATGGAAGAACTTGACTTGTGCTAGTTCACTATTTTTCTATATGCTTTATAGCTTTTTTGTCCCTCATTCCCATTATTACTGTCTTAAAAAATTGTTTTTGTTGTTGATATGTACTATTTGATCCCCTTCTTATTTCCTTTTGTGTATAGTTTTTTTTTAGATATTTTATTAGTAGTTACTTTGGGGATTATAATTAACATCTTAAGTTTGTAATGAGCT
Source organism: Spilogale gracilis (assembly GCA_004023965.1). Lineage (NCBI taxonomy): Eukaryota > Metazoa > Chordata > Mammalia > Carnivora > Mephitidae > Spilogale > Spilogale gracilis. The sequence continues at coordinate 6,705 of PITA01005995.1, read as the reverse complement.
AGTTTGACTTGAAATTAGTTTTCCTTCAATATTGGGATGTGGGGAATATGTTCTTCCTTTTTGGCTTTTTACTGTAACTTTTTAACAGTCTTAGAGAAACTTTTCAAACCTGGATTCTCCCCTATTCCCACCTCATTTGTTGTATATTTTAAGAGATACCTGAGTGCTTAGTGTGGAATAGAATTTTTCCAAGTAGGGTTTACTGTTCTGAGTGTCATCCAAATGTCTATTGTGTGTTCCAGCTTTCAGATAGAGTTCTCTGTTGTATATCAATAGCATATGTTCTAAGGATTTAGTTGCCCTAGGCAAAATGGTTAATATCTACCCCACCTGGAACCTCATTAACTTAGCTTAAGCCCACACTTCCTTAACCTTTGTCTTGTACACTGCCTGTCCTGATTGATTTTCCCCATCCTGCCTCTCCCCACACTCATTCCTTAATACAGTTAATGCCACTGTATGAATTTGTAGCTACACTGTTACTCTTCTTTAAACAGAAGTAATAATCATTTAGTTATATTTGGATCTAGTTCAAAATTATACTTCTTTTGTAGACTTTGATATTATAATAATCATCGTGTCACAGATTTATCCCTGTCCTTATATTTCAGTTCATCCCTGATAGGATTTATTTTTATCTGTATAGTATGGGAAATTTTACCCCATGAATTTTACAGAAGCAAGCTTACTTTTATGAAAAGCGAAATTCCACCATCTCTTTGCATTTGACATCTATCTACTCTTGATAATCTTTCACATGTAATTAATATACAATTAATTAATCATAGTCCATAAACAGATTTAAGTAAAGAAATAGAAAGTGACACATGTAATACAAAGCTTTTGAACTTGTTGCCAGGTGTTTTCCCACCAGTGGCTGTGGAGAAGCTTCAGCATTTTTCTTTTCTTTAAATTATTTATTTTTGAGAGAGAGAGTGCATGTGCAAGCAGGGGGAGAGGGGGCAGAGATAGAGATAAAGAGAGAGAGAATCCTCAAGCAGACTCACCACTGAGCATGGAACCTGTTGTGGGGGCTCCATCCCAGGACCCTGAGATCATGTCCTGAACAGAATTAAGAGTTGAATGCTCAACCGACGGAGCCACCCAGGTGCCCCTTCATTGTTTTCTAGTTGAAAGGGACTGTACTGCTTTCTTTAGATGGGGTTTGCTTGATTTGCTTTGTTATCATTTGGTCTGAGTCCTTATATTTTTATTGTTAAACCGCCCTACGTAGTGGTACATAAAGACTTCAGTTAGACCAGCTTGGTAGACAGGAAGCAATGTTTTAAGATTAGGGTTACTGTTGTTTAAACAAGGTTAGGGAAGCGGTTGGACTAGGAGAGGTACGCATTTTTGTTTAGCATCTATAGATGCTAGAATAAAGGAAGGATGGATTAAGCCAGAGGCAGTTGTATCCAAGTTGGGAGAAAGAGAAGGGATCTTAGCACCAGGATGATACTGGGTTAAATTTTACAGTCTGTACCCCTTCTTAATTTAGTGTTTATTATTCTTTTGAAATTAAATTCTGTCAGTACAATATCTCCAGAGTATCTGAGCACAAACATGGTAAAGTTGAAGTATTTAAGAAACCACTGGTTATTATGTTTATGCCTCATGGTTGGCCTATAATGTATTCCATATTGTGTCTTGTATTATTTAACTTTAAAAGCATTTGAGAATTCGTTTTGTATTAAACATGAACTAAAATAAGTAGCACTATACATCCTTGTTCATTATACTACGTAATACTCTTTTGATCTAGTTAAATACCAACAATAAAAATTTAATTTGGAAGGAATCTTAGCCATATGAAATCTCTTGGTCCCAGTTAATTGAATCAACCATAAGCTTGGGATAAAGAAAAGATGGGATTGGTGCTATACCTATGATTTCTAAGCCAGGCATTGACTGTTGGACTAAATGTTTAAAAACATTCAGTTTTCCTATTATACAGTCTCCCCCAGTCTCCAACCCATAGCTTAAATGTCTGAATTACTGAGATGATTAGATGGCAGGATGTCTTAAATGCTGATTAGGAACATCTTATGTGTGTGAGAGAGGAGACATAGATGGTCTTAACAGATGAAGAAAATTACAAAATATTTAGATTGGAAAGCAATGTCTTATACTCTAGAATATCAGAATAAATGAAACTATAAATTTTACCATTTTATGGAGCAAATTAAGAAAAATAATTATACATCTCTGTTATGGCTCTCATTGATAAATTGTATACTTAAATTTCTTTGACTATAATTTTTGTCCAAGTTCATAGTGGAATCCTGAAAACAAAGTTTAGGATTTTAAATGTTTGCTATTTATCTCATGTTACATTTTGATCGAAGATGTACTTACTTGTCAAGGTTGGATCAATCCAACATTGGAAACAAAGGTGATAACTTTTATCTCTGGTGTATTTTTTTTTTTTTAGTGAAGTGATTGGTTTTTGGTTTTTTGTCTTTCACAGGCCTAAGATTTAATTAATTATACTAAGGTCTGCAGAGATGGACAGTAATTTAACTAAAAAGATTTAGATTATAAGTACATGTTACAGTCTCTTGCCTTCTACTACCCATTGTTAGGATCTGCTTGGCTTCCTTTTTTTCCCCTCTGAATGAGGCCTACTAGGAAAGCTCTGAAATTTAAATGCTTATTACCTCTCAACTTTTAAGGATGATTAACGTTCTTTTTTGTTGTTTGTATTATCGGAAATATAAATATTACATCCTGAAAATTTAGCTCCCTATATATGTTGGTATGGTTGTTATCTGATTTATAATACCTAATGTAGAATGTGTTACCTAGGACAATCATAAGACTTTCTTTTTTCTTTTTTCCAGGCAAGTGAAAATTACATCCTGTCTAGTGATACCAGATCGCAGCTCAAATTTCTTGAAAAACTAGATCAATTGGAGAAGCAGAGAAAGGATTTAGAAGAAAGGGAAATGTTACTTAGGGTAGCTAAGGTAAGAGCCTACGTGATTTATGATTGAACATGACCTTGCAAGGCTAGAATTGGCTTTATTGTTGAGCAGCTGTCTTGTTTCTTTAGGCTTTTAGATTTCTCTGAAGGATTTCTTTAAATAAAATTACTAATAAATTCTCTCACAGCCAGGATAGTGTGGTATAGTGACTTTCAGTTACTTAATGAGATACAATCTTTTATCTCCTCATTCTCAGTTTCTGTGTGTCTAGGATCATCCCTACCACCCCCAAGTAAAAATTCTTTGTTTTAAAGATTTATTTATTTGAGAGAGAGAGAGTGAGAGAGAGAGAGAGCGTACACATGGGGGGTGAGGGAGCAGAGAGAGAGGAAGAGAGAGAATCTCAAACAGACTCCCTGCTGGGCATGGACCTTCCCACCCACCACAAGCGGGGCTTGATTCCAAGACCCTGAGATCATGATCCGAGCTGAAATAAGAATCTGGGCACTTAACCGACTGAGCCATCCAAGCACCCCCCAAATACAAATATTTTCAAAAATATCCAAGATCTTTTTAGGGATATAATTTGATGTGTGCCAAGTTAAATTGGAGAGAGGAAAGTTTGGAAATTTATGGTAAAATTAATATTATATGGAACAAAATGTAAGATGGGCAGAAATGGGTTAGAGAATAAAGGAACAGGTAAGAAGAAAGATATTTATCTTATAAATACATATAATATTTTCTTTCTCCTTTATTGAAACATTTTCCTGGACTGTTAGTGTCAGATGGAGTGAAAGCTAGTTTCATTGTGGTTTGCCTTTTGTTGCTTCACATTTTCCCATAGGCATAGGACCTTTGCTCATAGTCATAATGATTGGGCATTAGACTGATTTTTTTTAAAACACCTTAGTTTTAATTTTTGGTGTTATTGGCAGCCTCTCCTTTTAGAGTATTTCAGATACTATTCACTTTTTAAAAAATTTCATTTAATTTGAAGTACTTCATATAGGAAAGTTGTCAGAACTATATAAAGAATCCTCATCTCTCTTTCTCAGATGCCCCCATTTTTAACGTGTTACTGCATTTTCTCCATCTCTACATTCACACACACACACACACACACACACACTCCTTATCATTATTATTCTTTTTCATCCCTTTGTTCTCCTTTGTTTCTTTCAATTCAGAGGGTTTTTTTTTTTGTATATTTACAAGTTGTGCAGCTGTCATCTCTAATTAGCCTTTCTCTGAACCTTTTGAAAGTAAGCTTCAGCCTTGATGTCCCATCACTTCTAAACATCATAGCATGTATTTTTGAAAATAGGACTTTCTGCTGTAAAACCCTACTAAGTCAGGGTGTGAACAGTGTAATACTGCCATGTAATCCACAGACCCCATTCAGATTTAACCACCTGTCTCAGCCCAGTTTCCTTTTCCTTCTTGATCTATTTTCCCATTCAGCAATATGTTTCATCCAGGTGCATGTCTTTTTAATCTCCTTAATTCATATTGACTTCCTCCTTCATGTCTTTGACAGGTTTAAAGAATACAGGCCTTACTATCTATAGGGTGATTGATAATTTCTGGGTTCATCTGATAGTTCCCCAGAACTTAGATAACAAATTCATGCCAGGAGTATTATACATTCTTCTGATCCTGTCAAAGGGCAGCCTTGATCACCCAGCTGTGTGGGTATCTTCTAATTCTCTCCATTTCAAATTTGCCATTTTCCCTTTTGTTATCAGTCAGTTTTTCACAGGAAGGTATTTCAAGATTATATACCAATATCCTTTCCTCACCAAACCTCCATGTAACAACTTTAGTGCCCATCGATGATATCTACCTGAATCAGTAGATTCAGTAGATTCAGATTATTGGCATTGTATGTGGAAAAGCTTTCCTTTCTTCTTTATTCATTTATTCATGTATTCATTGATATCAAAATGGGTTTGGGATTTCTATTTGATTCAGTAGGTTGTAATCCATTACTATCATTATTTACTTTGATGCTCAAATTCCTCCTGAGTGGGAGACCCTTCCAGCTGGCACATCTGCCTGTTACTCATGTTTCCATCATTCACTGAACTTCTCTTTCTTTCTTTCTTTCTTTCTTTCTTTCTTTCTTTCTTTCCTTCCTTCCTTCCTTCCTTCCTTCCTTCCTTCCTTCCTTCCTTCCTTCCTTCTTTCTTTCTTTCTTTCCTTTCTTTCAAGATTTTATTTGTTCATTTATTTATTTTATTTTATTTTTCTGAGAGAGAGAGTACAGGCTGGGAGAGAGGCAGAAGCAGACTCCCCACAAAGCAGGGAGCCTGATGCAGGGCTCGATCCCAGGATCGGGATTATGATCTGAGCCGAAGGCAGATGCTTAACTAACTGAGCCACTCAGCCGCTTTTACCCTTACTTTCTGGCACCATTTATTCCAGGCTCAGCTTTTACTTGTCCTTCCTCAGTCCTGGAATCAGCCAGTTCCCCAAGGAATCTTGCATCTTTTTAGTTGAGGATGTTATCCAGAAACCAAGAGTAGAGCATACAGTGTGCTTATTGCTAATGGGGTGTCATTACATGTAGGCCCTCTCAAATGAATAGATCTAGGAAATACACGCATGGTGTATGTGTATGTACATGTGTGTATACAGACACACACACACACACACACACACACACATACAAACATATATTTGTAACTATTTCTTTGTGTGTATATATTCTAAAACCGTAGTTTCTGTGGATACCTCCAGTTCTAGTATCTTTGGGCTTTTTCTAGCCTAAACCTTTTCTTGTTTATAAACACTTTTTCCATAGTCTGAAACTTGACTGTCATTATCCTTGATATATTACTTTTGTATTCAATTTACTTGTTTTCTCAGTGTAGCTAATCTCCAAAACAGCTATTCTGGCTGCCTCCTCTGTCTGCTGCCACTGTTTCCCCTTCCCTCATTCCAGTGTCCATGTAATTGGCAGTCATGCCTGCTGGTCCATGTCTTGGTCAGTCTTTCAGCCCTTCATCACCTTGCATTCTTGGCCACTGGTCTATACTTTCATGTCCCCCAAGTCCCCACACGGATGTGGTGCACCACAACCTTGTCACTATGCTGCTTCTCACTGGTCCACAATCTCAGTCCCCATGCCGACCCCTGTTGTACCAGGAGGGACAGCTAGGGATAGGAAGATGCTCTTCCTTGAGTAGTATAAACAAGCACACAGCCAATGTAATGAGGTGGCTTATTGGTATTTTATTTCCAGTTACTGTGCTGTAAACAAGATCATAAACTATAAAATACTTTTTTAGTTATTATAGGATGTATTATACTCTTACCCTCTCTTGGTTTTTCTTCCTTTACCAGACTTCTAAATATAGGAGTGTCCAGGTTCAGTCCTAGGGCTTCTTCTCTGTCTCCGTCTTAAATTTGTATTTCCAAATCAGTCTACCTTGTGGAACTCTGGACTCATAGCTAACTATGAAGTCATAGCTAACTACTTGAAGTCTCTATGTGCTTGGCCAATAGGCATCTCAGTTATCATGTGTCCAAAAGAATTTCTGATTTTCTTCCCCCACAAAATATATTTTACTCTTAATAGATTTTCCTAACTTAGTAAATGACACTATTTGTCCAGATGTTCAAGCCGGAAAACCTAGGAGTCTTCTGTTCTCTATATGCAGTTCACTTCCTGTTATGTTTCCCAAATGTATTCATCATCTTCTCTTCATCACCATTGTTACCACTCTGGTCTGGTCAGTGGACTTTTTTTTTTTTTTTTTTTTTTTTTTTTTTTTTT
>PITA01005994.1:0-104627 GCA_004023965.1 Spilogale gracilis | reverse complement strand
ACAGTGTGGAGATTCCTTAAAAAATTAAAGATAGAGCTACCCTATGACCCTGCAATTGCACTACTGGGCATTTACCCCAAAGATACGGATGTAATGAAAAGAAGGGCCATATGTACCCCAATGTTCATCGCAGCAATGGCCACAATCGCCAAACTGTGGAAAGAGCCAAGGTGCCCATCAACAGATGAATGGATAAAGAAGATGTGGTACATATATACAGTGGAATACTATGCCTCCATCAGAAAAGACGAATATCCAACTTTTGAAGCAACATGGACTGGACTGGAAGAGATTATGCTGAGTGAAATAAGCCAAGAAGAGAAAGTCAAGTATTGCATGGTTTCACTTACTTGCGGTGCATGAGGGGTAAACTGGAGGACAGTGGGAGAAGGAAAGTAAATGGGAACTAGGGTAATCTAGGGAGGGAAACGAAACAACAGAAACTTTGGACACAGAAACAAACTGAGGGACTTGGAGGGAGGGGGGTGGAGGGATGGGAGAGCCTGGTGGTGGGTACTGGGGACACCTAAAGCGTGCAGCACTGGGTGTGGGAATGGGGAATGAATCTTAGAACACTGGAAAAAAAAAATTTAGTAACAATTAAAAAAAAAATACTTTAAAAATGGGGAAAAAAAAAAAAGAATGTTGGAGATGGTATGCTCTTCCAACCAGACCACTAAAACTCCATTATCAGCAGTAAGACTGTTCCACTTTCTTATCATTCATGTGTTCACTGGAATAGTTCTCTTAATTTTCTTCCAGAGTTTTTATTTTGGATCACAGCTTGGCTGTTTGGCATGACAGACCTAGTTTTATCTTGGCTTTCGACATTCCTTCCTCACTAAGCCTAATCCTCACCAGCATTTCATTTAAAGTGAGAGATGTACAACTCTTCCTGTACCTGAACACTTAGAAGCCACTGTGGGGTTATTATTTGGCCTAATTTCAGTATTTTTGTATCTCAGGGAATAGGCAGGCCAGAGGAGAGGAAAAGAGATGAGGAAATGGTTGGCTGATGGAGCAGACAGAACAAATGCAACATTTATCAACTAAGTTTAGCATGTTATATGGGTGCAGTTTGTGGTGCCCCAAAATAATAACAAGAGTAACATAAAATATCATTGATCACAAATAGTCATGATATATAATGATAATGAAAGGGTTTGAAATATTACAACAATCACAAAAATGTGACATGGAGACGAAAAGTGAGTAAATACTATTGGGAAAATGGTGCTGAGACTTGCTCAACACAGGGTTACCACAAACCTCCAATCTGTAACCAAAAAAAAAAGCAGTACCTGCAAAGTGCAATAAAACAAAACGTGATAGAATGAGGTATGCCTGTACATCATTTTTAAATTGGGTGCAGTAGGACATACCCTTAGGCAAAAAAACTCTGCCCAGTGTTTGAGTCTGTCCTTAAAATCTTTAACGGAAAGTCCTTTTTCTAGAGTTGGTGATATAATTGTCTTAAAAAAAAAAACTGAAGATCTGAACTATTTGCATGAGCATCAAGTATCAATTATTTTTTCCATCTCTTCTTTTTGGGGGGAAGGAGGAGGAAGTGGGAGTGGGGAAGGGCAGGGGAAGAGGGAAAATCCCAGGCAGGGTGTAGAGCCGGTACAGAGACTGATCTCACAATACTGAGATCATGACCTGAGCCAAAAGCAAGAGCTGGATGCTAAACCGAATGAGCCACCCAGCGCCCCTCCATCTCTTCTATCACACAAAAATCAGTGGTAAGCTGAAGATAAAAATAATCAGATTGGGCGCCTGGGTGGCTCAGTGGGTTAGAGCCTCTGCCTTCGGCTCAGGTCATGATCTCAGGGGCCTGGGATCAAGGCCCGCATCGGGCTCTCTGCTCGGCAGGGAGCCTGCTTCCTCCTCTCTCTGCCTCCCTCTCTGCCTACTTGTCATCTCTCTCTCTGTCAAATAAATAAATAAAATATTAAAAAAAAAATCAGATTACTTTAGATTTTGTTTCAAAATTATGTGCTTACAACCAGAAACTGGGAACCACCTTAATTACCACTCTAATAGGAACCAATTAGGTCACCTGATAAATGCATACATAATGGAATCCTTGCAGCCTTTAAAATGTTGACAGACACCTATACTAAATTCACAGGGTAAAATCGTTGGTATAAAACCATTTGTGTAATAATTTGTCTGTACTTCTAATACACATGGAACTACATACATCAAGACATTAATAGTAATCATTTCTGAGGAGATTTTGGGATGTTTCTCCTTTGAACTCTTCCAATTGTATGAACTTTTTTTTTTTTTAAGGTTTATTTACGAGTGTGCGCGCATGCAAGTATGAGAAAGCCAGGGAGGAGAGGAGAAGAGGGGAGAGAGAGAGAGAGAGAGAGAGAGAGAGAGAGCAAATCCTCAAGCTGACTTCTCACTGAGCAAGGTGCACAAAACGGGACTTGATGCACTTGTGCTGAAATCAAAAGTTGGCTGCTTACCTAAATGAATCACCCAGGTGCCCCTGTATGAAGTTTTTCTATAGTCATTTTCATATTACTTTCCCATAAGGTAAGAAAATATCTATGTACCCACTACCATCTCTTACCTTCTACCAAAAAGACATGTGGAAACACTCACCATTCTGGATTTTATTGTTGCTTCTTGTACAACAGCTTTCGTTATCTATTTTTACTGAGGATTCCTTCAAATTCTGTGACTGGCATCCTAAAGTTGAAGGTTCTACCTTCTTTTCCACACAACTATTAGGGCTATTACTATTGACACCTGCTTTCTCTTCTGGCTTATCTGAAAGGCCATCAGATGTAGAAGGTGCATATTCTAGGTGCTTCTGCAGTTCAGGAGTACTGGCAATTTCCAGCTCTGCCACAGAAGGCTTTGTAGGTAAGCATTCCCTAGGAAGGCCAGTCGATGACTGAGAAACAGATTCCAATTTGTTTTCCTTATCAGTGTTGGTCTTCAGCGGGGTACAGCTACCTTTTGGTTCACCAAGGGGTTTTAAGTCTTCTGTTCCAATCTGAGAGAACTTTGAAGACAGCAATCCTACTCTGCACAGGTCTGGTTTTGTTCTCAGTATTTCAGGCTTTGTATTGAGACAGGAAGAAATTTCTTCTGGTAAAATCTGTTTATGACATCTGAAACAGAGAATATGAAAAACTAGCATCTAGGTCTCTTTCACCTCTCCTCTACCTTTCAAAAAAATTGGTACCCTAAGGCAACCGACATGAAAGAGAAAAAAATGCTTATGTTATGAGAGAATGTAGGATAGGTTTCTGTGAGCTGGGGTTAAAAATAATCAATGGCTCTGCAAAAGCATCTTAAACACTCAAGAAAATACAACCCTAAGTTCTTTCTGTAATGTGCTTATAAATCCTTCACTACTTCCAGTTAGTTCTACGTATTACAGCATAACAAACCTTAGCTTTCCCTCAAACCAAACAAAACAAACTATCATGTGGAACCAAAACCACCAGCATCACAAAACCTGGTCCAGCTCCGAACAACATGTAGCCAGCCCTGACACTGCATTAATTCCACTCTTGTTTGGGGTTAGTGATCAGGACTGAAAGCAACGGAAGAGCTAATCGATTACTTGTTTGTTCACAGAATGATCTGGTATTTATCCCATCCCCTACCCTAATAGGGGTTATCCCTGAAAAACTTCTGTTCCTCTGAAATTCATCCTAAACATATTTCCTCAGCAAAACACAAAGTCCTTTTTTCCTATTAAATGTATTTTTCTGTGCCTCTAACGAAGGATTTCATCCTTGAGAAGAAAAAACAATTTTTTAAAGCTTCATGCCCAACCTGGGGCTTGAACTGAGATCATCACATGCCCCACCAACTGATCCAGCCAGGATGCCCCAAGAATTTCTTCACTTTCGTATTCACATTAGACTTGCATATACAGTGTTACTGTTCTTACTATTCCTTCTTTCTACTCTGAAGACTGCTTCTCCTCCTGTCTGACAGCTCTCCACCTTCCAAGCTTATCCCAGACAGCCCACTTTTCTCCCGGTGAACCAGTGTGCTCAACCACTCTCCCCCCTTAAAGTAGCACTCTTCCAAACCGACTTTTTTTTTTTTTTAAAGATTTTAGTTATTTAAGAGAAAGAGTGAGAGGGGGGATGAGCAGGGGGAAGGGCAGAGGGAAAAGCAGACTCCCCACTGAGCAGGGAGCCTGATGGGGGGCTCAATTCTGAGACTCTGGGATCATGACCTGAGCCAAAGGCAGATGCTTAACCAATTGAGCCACCCAGGCACCCCAAACCCACCTCTCTATACCACTGTCTCTCTGACCTGTAACTTAAGCTTTTTATCAACTGCCTGCACAGGCCACTAACCCTTGTAAGAGAGAGTATTCCTTTAAAACTCTTGTCTCTAAGCTTGTAGCCACTTTAAATACCTGGTTACACTTTACATTTCTTTCTCTTTTTCTTCACCTCTGCAACCTCTTCCTCCTATGGCTACTGCATCTTCATTTCCATGACTTATTTTCTCTGCAGCCACATTTTCTCACCTGTATTTGAGGTCTGGGCTGGTCAGAACACACACTATCACCACGTCTCCCTGCTCTCCACACTCCACTGACCTCAGTCTTCCACATACAACCAACCTGCTCCCTTTTCCTTAAAGCAGGCATTTATTCTACAGCTGTCTATAGTATTTCAATGGACTCTTCTCACTTTATCAAATCAAGGAAGTTGCTCTTTCCTCACAACTCCTTCACGTGTTTTAAACATTTTCCACATGGTTCTGTATGCCTAGGACCCTAATTTTTACCTCTGAAGGCACATGACCAATTTGGAAACTTGAATGAAAAACCTCCCTGGACAACCTGATATGTGATGAATGGCAGGTCATCACACCAAACACAGCTGTACCAACACTTGCTCTATGAAATACCGAATGCAGGTTAAGTCTTGCCACCTGAGCAAAGGTAAGCTCACACACGCTGAACCACGGCTAAAATAATTTTTCTTCTTATTACAATTGAATACCTTTAGCAAACAACTTTACTTACCCTTGAGGAATTTTTGCTCCAAGATTAGGTGGAGAGTTGGCAGCCTGGGGAGTGCTCTGCTGCCTTGGGTCCTTACTAGGTGGAGTTGCTGCAGTACAGCCCAGCAGTATCTCCTTAAAAACTGTTGTGGGAACAGACTGCACAGGACACATACTGGGAGAGGCCTAGAAAGATACCAAATCAACAGATATTAAAAGGAAAGTTCCTAGTTGGGAATTATGAAGTCCTAGCAAGATTTAAATTTACTTGACTGGTTTAGTACTAAATAAGCACAATACCATTTCCAAATAAAAGAAATAAATCACTCTAGCTTTTCACAAAACGTGGTCTTCCTATAAAAATCACCAGCTGATCTTTTACAGACCTCTGAAACACTACATCAGGAAAATGCAGCCATGGGACAAGTACTTTAATAATGCAACGCACAAAGTGAGTTTTCAACTGACGGTCTTCAGATGGTAGCAGCTTCACACGCATTCAGTTTAGCATTACTTGAGTGCCTACCACACACACTGCATAGGCTGGCAGGAGATCAGACCACTGAGGCCTCCTGTAGGCAGTGGTGCCTACTGGGTACCAAGGGAAGCCTTTACAATGCAATAAAGGTTGAGAACACAGTTCTTGCTCTTATATGGCTCTTCAAGTCACAAAGGCTACCGGCTGCAAAAAATATCAAGTCATGACAAGCCTATGGGACAGAGCTGGGACACCCTGTTTTTTCAGGTACTTTTATCTTCACAAAAATGTAAATAATGGACCCCACTTTTTCCCAATTTACACTTTCCACAAAAGTAAACTTCCTACCAGGAAAAAAGAAGGAAGAGATTAAACTCAACTTCACAAGGGCAGGCTCCAGCTAAACCAGGGAAATCATTCCCCCTCTTCACCAGCCTCTTTGTACACACTTAAACTTTAAGTCCTGTGCCCTTCCCAGTTCCAACTCTTTCACTCCACAATGACCTTTACATTTACCTTACTACCAAATCTCAACTTGAAGAATCTTCAAAGTATCTTCATCTTCTAGGAATTCGTTTCTAAAATTTGAGGTAGAACCTGACCTTAAAACTTAGTAAGTTTTTAAAAACTTCACAATTCTGAGCATATTTACATCTAGTTACTCATGAATCTTTCTCTGTCTCAAAGACATTTAACTCTGGCAAATGTATGCTAAATAGAAATACCTGAAAAATAAAAATTTACTTAATCACTATTGAAGTTTTGGCATAGCTTCAAACTAAGATACCAAACTATCAGATCATATATTTCAGTCAACTCAATTGTAGTTAAATATTGACCCAGTGTTCGCCAAAAAAGTTTGAGGGGGAGACTTTGGCTATCCTAAGAATATCCTTGGGATGGTCAACTTTAGCTTTCTGGCATTCAGTTTCTTAATCCTTAAACTGAGGAAATTAGAAGTTTAGTCAAGTCCTTTTTTGACTGTTTTAGAATTCTGGTAATCACCTACAAAACAATTACCCTCCCAAAGCTGAACTGCCAAGTCATTTCAAAATGCTTACTCGAAGCTTACTTTCACCAAGCATGATCCTTTGTATCCCCTTCTTGTTCTGAATTATGTTTAGAATTGATGCACTCATATAATACCTTTTTTTAAATTACTTTCCTGAGTAACTTACTTAAGAAATTTTGATTGCAAACCTTTAATAACAGTGAAGAAATTTAGATTGCATAAATTTTTACTCTGCATGATAGCCACTGTGCTGCTGCAGTCAAAAACCCCTTCATCTCACTTCCTATATCTAATGAACCACTAAGTCCTGACTCTATTTCTAAAATATTCATGGAATGTAGCCAATTTCTTTACATGCCACCACTACCACCAATTTCCCCCTAGACTACCATGTGTCTCCTAACTGGCCTGACTTCCATTTTTGCCTAAATGTTCTACCTCCTACTCAAATTTATTCTACCACAGAGCAATCTTAATAAAATTATCAAACAATCAGGGCGCCTGAGTGGCTCAGTTGGTTAAGCATCTGCCTTCAGCTCAGATCATGATCAGGTGCTAGGGTCCTAGGATGGAGTCCCACATATCGGGTTCCCTGCTTAGTGGGGAGCCTGCTTCTCCCTCTCCCTCTGCCTGCTGCTCCCCCTGCTATTGCTCTGTCAAATAAATAAAATCTTTAAAATATATACGTGTGTGTATACACACATACACACACACACACACACACACACACACACACACACAAATCAGATCATGGCACTCCACTGCCTACAAGAATTCTACGTGGTCGGCTCTCCATCAACCCTCCCCACTCATCTCATTCTACTGATTACAGTGCTTCAACTACATATGCTTCCTTTCTGGTCTTCAGATGGTCTAAACTCTTTTTTTGCCTGCACCTTTGTACTTGGTATTCCCTCTGGATAGTTTTCATGTGGCTGGTTGTTTCTATCCCTTCACTCTCAAATCTGTTCTATTGTCACCTCCCCAGAATCTCTGATTACTCTTTCCCCACAAGGCATCCCCTTACTCTTTATGTTACTGTGTTTATAACTGTCATCACACAATGATACTAAATTTATGCCTCATTATGAACTGCATGCTCCTATGGGCAGAACCTGCTCTTCATTCACTGTTAAACCTTTTAAAGCAAGGCACATAGCAGATGCTCAAATAAGACTGGTGGAATACATGAACAAATGAATGAATGCTATTAGCACTTAATTATTTCAAAACAGCTATGTCAGTCCTATGAGTTACCCTCAAGAGCCAAGCAGTAATGCTCACCAATGTGTCTAGTATATATTTCATATTCAATAAATACCTGTTGGAAAGATGGATGGAAGGATAGAGGGAAGGAAGTAGGTTGGAGAGGAGTGTTAACACCAGCACAGTGGTTAAGAGCACTGGGCTTTGGGGCAGACCTTGGCTGGAATCTGGTCTCTGACACTTCCTAGCACATTATTTAAGCTGAGTTCAGTTTCCTCAACTGTAAAATGAGATTAATGAAGCATACTTTACAGGGCTGTGCTTAACAGTGCCTAGCACATAGATTAGTGGACTCAAAGAAGAAAAATACAAAAATTTTCTCAGTATAGCCGCCGTGTGTTACCAATAGCATAACTTAGCATGCTTTTTCCTTTTAGGAAGGAAATATACCACTCTAGAAATTTCTAAGGTTAGCTCAACAAGGGATAGGGCTCCAATTCCAAAACCCATCTTCATGTGCAAACCACTGCACCAGCCATGACTTGACAAGGGTCAAGGTTTCTTCTTACCTGACGAGTTTTCCCTGAAGGTCTTCTATACCAGTCATGGCAATAGTTCCTCCCTGCCAGCAGACGGAGATAATATAATTGAGTGTATGATGGTATTCTAAAAAGGACACTGCTGGCTCACTCTACTCAGCAGACTCAGTTAACTAAGCAATGTCCTAACTCTGAGGAATAGTCTGCTAGGCAGAGAAGACCTTCAAGGAACCAGACATTACTGGCAAACAGGTTTATTCTATGCAAAAGTATTCACCAAGGCAATCAAGAATCTTGTCTACCTAATCCCAAATACCTATCTTCCAAAGACCACTCTAAAAGTAAACTCTGTGCCAGTCCAACACATCTGGGAAATGCAAAAAGATGTGTGCCAAGTAGGTCACTGTACTCACCTTTCACTCCCATATTTAAATGAACTTTCTTTCCCCACCTCTTCCTTTACCTTACCAGTCTAGCTCTTTTGAATCTAGCCCCAGCCAGTGTTTCCAAAATATGCCTGCTTACAAGAACCACCCAGGATTAAAAAAAAAAAAGTATTTTCTGATATGGAAAAATATTCACAACATACTAGAAAGGAATCAAAGAGGCTATAAAACTGTTTTTTAGGGCACCTGGGTGGCTCAGTGGGTTAAAGCCTCTGCCTTCAGCTCAGGTCATGATCTCAGGGTCCTGGGATAGAGGCCCACGTTGGGCTCTCTGCTCGGTGGGGAGCCTGCTTCCTCCTCTCTCTCTGCCTGCTTGTGATCTCTGTTAAATAAATAAATAAGATCTTAAAAAAAAAAAAAGGGTTTTTTAAATTTTTTTTAAAAGGCCTCCATGATTACACAGGAAAAAAAAAAAAAAGGACAGGAGGAGGACTGGTATTCCAAAATGTGAATAGCGATGGTCTCTAAGTGTAAGTGACGTTTCTTTCTGTTTTTCTGGATTAACTAAAAATTTTAAAATAAGAGTAACTTTTTTTAAATGTAAGAAACTTTGACAAGTGTAATATAAAGGAGAATAATCTTTACAGTAATAATAAAAACAATTTCTAAAAATGCCAATATATGGCACCTGGGTGCTCAGATCGTTGGGCACTGCCCTCAGCTCAGGTCATGATCCTGGAGTCTCAGGATCGAGTCCTTCATCAGGCTCCCTGTGTAGCAGGAAGTCTGCTTCTCCCCCTGACCCTTTGCTTCTCATGCTCTCGCTCTCTCTCTCAAATAAAATCTTTAAAAAAATTTTTTTTAATTTAAAATAAATAATAAAAATGCCAATATACATATCCAGCCAAATCTACCACCCTAATTTCCTTTAGAAAGAGAATTTGACTAGTACAGAGGTTAACAGCTCAAATAGGCATTTTTAAAACCTCAAATTCAGTTTCTCATTTCAGATACAGAAATTAAGCTCAAACAGGTTATGGGAACTTATCTTCCAACCAAAGTTTTTCAAAAAAGCCTGTACTGTGCTCAACAATCAGTTCAGCAGCACACAAAGCTACTGAGCTGGACAAAATGCTGACAGAGAACAAAAAGACATGCTCCCTGCCCTTGAAGAATACGAGTCGGACAGAAAGGATCACTTATGGAAATGTGGATTACCACATTTTACACATGCCTCCTTGAAGACTATACATTTACTTGCTCAATTACCCGTTCCATCACTGATAAACCTGTCACTGTGAAGAACTAGCACCTCTTCCATAGGAGTTTCCCTGAACCCAGTCCTGCCTATATCCCAGGATGATTCTTCAATGATCCATCAGGATGCGATTTCCTATTCTCTAGCCCTTTCCCTAACACATCATGGGGTTCTCCTTTTCATCTCACCAACTATTTACACTCATGCATTCTCCATGACAGGAGATCAACATCTCTGATCTGGCCTTTATTAACCTCTACCCAAGATGCTAACAATTTATCCAATGTTGAAACCTAACAAGTTATTACTCTATTCTGTTTCTGTCTCAGCTTCTGATACTGTGGATTACTTGAAAATATCCTATGTGAGCTTAACAAGAATCACTTGCTTGACCTCCTCACTACAGTCCCTATCACATTATTTCTCCCTTGTAAACTTAAAGGTATAAATGAAAGTAATATTAATTTCCAATAATAACCTCTTCACATTTTTCCCTGAACAACCTGAGGTGAGACCTATACACTTAAAAAGAAGAGAAAGATATCAGGTATCTTGGTTTATGAAGTTTTTGGTCAGTGATTGAAGTTCCTGTTGCCTATACACAGGCTTATGACTCAGGAAAGCCAATCATCTTAGCCAGTCAGATTCTTACATATTTGTGTATCACCATGCTTACTTTGGTTCTTACTGATGTTGTAGTCTAGTCCACCCTGATCCAGAACCCAAGGTTCATTAACTCTGGCCCACTCCCACACCATTTCTCCCTGCCTGACTCCCAAAAACCCCAAAGTTCCCTCTCAAGTGCTGCTAACAATCTTACTGCCAACTTGGTCAATTTAAAATTCTACACTCCAGCCTAGAAAGAGAGAATCATAAAGGTGTTTTTGTCACTTAACACAAATGCATCTGGATACCTAAGTTCTAAAAAAGTTATTCATATTGTAATAGGTTCTAAGGATTCGAGTCATCTAAAAAGACAAACAGCCTTAAATTTCTTGATCTAAATTCTAAACGATTCAAAACAGAATTAAATCCAGTACTTGAACTCACAGTGGCATTCATACCAACCTATACTGTTCTGGGAAGAAATTAGTAACAGCAAACCAACCACTTCCTTTAAAATACTAGAATGTTTAACCAATCTCAACTATCAATCAAACCTATTACTGGGGGATAGGGGAAGAGTCCCATATCAATACCTAATCAATTTCTAAGCTTCTTCTCCTCTCATGCCAGGGTTTCTTCCAGTTTGATACACACAACTCAGTTTACCCTCAAAAACACTCCTTATGGGTGAAATTGTCAGATCTATTGAAAATTTTCAGCAAATATCAAAAAATAGAACATGTTTTACACAAAAAATAGTTAACCAGAAACTTATATTATCTCCATCTGCTTGAGTGTAGAAATTATGGCCAAGATCTGGAACCAGGAAAGAAGGACAGGCAAGACAGCACAGAACAGCACAGAAGAGAGCTTTATAACCACTAACACGCTGGCCACGCACCGTTAGAGTTAAGGAAACCTTTACATAAATGGCAAACTTAAGTCAGGTTACCTCAGAGGAAGATTTTGCTTGTTTGGAAACTAGGCTTCCATTAGTCTCAGAAGACTTGCGTTTTACAGCTCCAATTCTTGAAGAATTACCTAAAATATTTAAAAACAGATAGGTTGGCTTCCCTGTTTCTCTTAACATGGAAAGAAGACGAATGACAGGAAGGAGAACAAAGGGTTTAATCAAATACTATATCTTACCACATGTCACAAAGTTATCATGTACAACTTCAACATGAATCAGCGACGGATCGACAATTTTCAGTGCTGGAATCTTAAAAATAAATAAAACAAAGATAACAGAAAACTGAAAAATGATCAGAAACACACCAGAACTTAATGGTTAACATACAAAAGAAGCTTCATACAAATAATTTCTTTTAAAAACAATTGTTCTTTTTCTACTCTATTATCTTAATATAAAAATAAAGCTGTTTAGCTCTAGAAGATATCTGTCTTAGAATTATCTTCCTCTGTCAAGTAATGTTACATGCAATTAGCGTCATCTTTTACCTCCTCACAGTTGACTTGTAGAGTTTTTGATGCTGGGTTTCCATTTACAATGGTTGCAGAAAACCACTGAGTAGATGGGTCCAAACTATAAATTTTTACTTCTGAACCAACTAAGTTTTTGTCACCTGAAAAAAAAAAAAAAAAAAAAAAAAACACTTAGAGCAATTTGCATTGTTTTCCAACATACTATCATCCAGGATAATATTTTCTCAAGTCTTTAAAAAAAGCAGTAGACAAATATTAAAAGATACTGCTATAAACATGAGAAGACAGAATTCAGCAAAGCTAGAAAACTTAAACCTTTTAAACTTTTAGGTAAATTAATAGAAAAATGGAATAAAGAGTAACAATATATTTATATCAACATTTGTAGAAGACCAACTAGTACCAGGTAACTCATTGAGCCCTAACTCCCTGTCGTGTGCAGAGTTTTAGCAGATTTAAACTCAGGAACCCCAACAGAACTGGAAAGTCTTATAAAATACTTCTGACTGTGAAACTGACCAGGAGACTCAGTAACACAAGGGAGGATTGGGATTACCACATTCACGTTTCATTGATTTCTTAACACTGAAATTTCAAACATATCAAATTCCATGTCAAAATACAGCTGAGCTTTTTTAATATTTACCTTACTAGTCTTCACATAAGCCCTGAGCTTTCCAAATTTCAGAGGCTTTAGATATATAAAGTCCTTCAATCATCTACTCGCATGAGGAAAGCAAAAGGAATCTCTAAAAAATTAGAAATCTCAATGAGAGTGAGTGAGGACTAAAACATACCTTCCTACAAGCTAATCATTGGCCAACTCATGAACTGTCACCAACAGATAAGCTACATACCTTGTAAAAGATGGCTTTCATCCAAATGTTTCACAATCAAAGCTTGAAATTCTTTACTGACATTCTGATTATCCATAAGGGAAAGACGAAGATTGTTTACATCCTGAAAAAAGGAAGAGCATTACATTTTAAGGTGACGGAAGAAAAAGCTGTTTAAGTTCCAGTAGACATTTCAATCAGCCTAAAGTCAAAGTACTGTCATTAGCCATTTGATGGGCACCAAACCACTGCAACTCCAATGAACTTTTAATAGGTCAAATATTAGGAATCTATTAAAAAAATCACAGGTAGGGGTGCCTGGGTGGCTCAGTTAGGTGACTGCCTTCGGCTCAGGTCATGATCCCAAAGACCTGGGACTGAGCCCCACATCGGGCTCCCCGCTCGGTGGGAAGCCTGCTTCTCCCTCTCTCACTCCCCCTGCTTGTTTTCCCTCTCTCGCTGTGTTTCTCTCTGTCAAATAAATAAAACCTTAAAAAAAACCCAAAAAAACAAAAAAAATCCACAGGTACAAGGGAGACTCAAGTGAACTGACCCCAAGCTAAGAGCATGACAAATACTAAGAGAGGCTTAAAGCGTAATTTTATATATGTATGACTTTGGTCATGGGAAATATAAAGAAGGAAACAAATAAGCTGGTCAATGCATGGGAATTTCCAGGGACAAAACACACACAGAGAAGCACATAGGTATGTAATGTCAATTCACTATAACTGTTTTTAACAAATCACTTCACACAGATTGATTTAACCTAACTAGAATTCAAAATGCACTCTTGTTTACAAATGGTAAGGTGGGGCAGGATGGGGAGGAACAAAATCTGAAAGAACAGCGTAAGTTTTCAGCAAGTCAGTTTTGAAACACTCCATTCTTCCCAGCAGCTCCATTTTGCGCACTATTCCATAGTCTTCTGGCTTTGTGTGCACACTAAGTTACAATGAATGTATACAGAAACTGTCAATAGGAATAAACTGCCAAACACAAACTGTAAAGCACAGAAGCCCTTCTAGTATCAGGCCTTCACGCTTGTCTGACACTGAAATGGATAGTGACCAAAAATAGTTCATCTATTTCTCCCAATGGGAAGAATAACTAGTCTTTCAGAGAGGCCATGCTGGAAAAATGCCTTTTTTTTTTTTTTTAAGATTTTATTTATTTGACAGAGAGAAACACAGCTAGAGAGGGAACACAAGCAGGGGGAGTGAGAGAGGAAGAAGCAGGCTTCCTGCTGAGCAGAGAGCCCAACGTGGGACTCGATCCCTGGTCTCCGGGATCATGACCTGAGCCGAAGGCAGTCGCTTAACCAACTGAGCCACCCAGGCACCCCAGAAAAATGCATTTCTTAAGCCAGTAACATTAGACTTAACCCAGGGTTTTCAGAAGCACTCAACATTAATTGCCAGTATGGGCCATGTGTGGGTTTTTTTTCCCCTCATGCTGCTGCAATTTCAAAAAATGTAAATGTGTGCTCCAATTCCCACTAAAAGATAAATAGCACATTAATGGGGGGAAATGGCTCTTAAACAAGGGAGAATACTTGTAGTCTGCCTAGGAGAGTCTGAATGACAGACAGTTGACCTTTGTCTTTTTTCTTACCCACAGATAAATTCAAATTCAATCCAAAAAAAGGACCTTAGGTTTCAAATCCAACTTCTACATATGCCAAATGATTTTCAGTTCTCTGTGCATTATTTCAGGCAAGCATTCTACACTGCAGTAATCACATCCCCCAACACAGTTCCATACAGAAACCTACTATAATCATGCATATCTACAAGAGAATGCCCTGAAGCACCGAACTCTGGCCACTATTATCAGTAAAAATCAAGAGCACACATCATAATCTCCCTCAATTAATATTAATAGTAATATTCATACTGACAGCCACAGTGCATCTCCCTGAGAACAAACAAAAGTTTCTACTTTGTTTCTACAAGTTCTACTTTGATTGAAAGGCTTGGACACACAAAAGATGTAAAGCAGAACTGTCCAGAAAACAACACTGAGAAGTAAGAAAAGCAAGGTATCCAAAGCCCTTCCTGTATGTTCCTTGGTCCTTAAGAGCAAGTATTAACATGCCTACTTGACATCGAAGGTAACCTGCATCCGAAATTAACTTAAGTGAAAACACCTTCTTTGTTCTATTTACTTAAACATTAAAATAAGATTCAGAATGTGGACTTCGTTTTCACTTTTTTCCACAATATGCAAATGAGACGTAAGTAGAGAGAAAGCCAGTGCTTTAGGTTTTGAATACAGGCACATCAATGGCAATGACCATGGGCCCCAAACTGCCTTTTAACAAATAAGTGACTTCAAATTTTGTACAGTCCACAGAAACATGTCAGGCCACCAAACACAAGTGGATAAAGGGGATTAAGTTTCATAAATGACATCTAAGACAAATATCGTTATATGACTACCAACACTATTCCTAAGGGAGTAATCTAGAGATGATCTGTGTGTTCCTTCCTTCTCTCCCAACATTTTTGTAAAGAAAATAATCATATAAGTAAAACCCAAGAGCCCAAATGTTATGAAGAAAAGGGTGGGAGTTTTGCAAGCTAAGTGGGAAGAACATGCATTTGCTCATTATTCTCATTATTCATGATAGTTATGTTTCACTAAGTCACCACAAACACTAAATAAACAGTGAACTACTCTTTCTAGTGGAAAGATAGGGTTAGGTTCCTTTGAGCCTCTTGGTCAGTTTCATCAACCAACCTATATATAACCATGTTTTAAGTGTGTGTCTGTGGAAGACACATTATTTAATATACACTGCAGCATTATTAACCTGGAAATCACAGCCAACAACACTGTAACTCATGGCTGAATGAAACTTATCTAACATATGTACTTCCTTCCTAAGACACATCATGGCCTTCTCACACTTAGGAATACTAGACAGCAGTTCAGCATTACATTTGGTATAAAGCCACCAACAAAAAAAAGCACAAAAATTCAGCACTAAATAGACCTCAAAAAGCACATCTGTTTACAGTATGAGAGATGAAACCAGAAGGCAGAATGAGTCTCCTTATGTGACCTCAGCTGGGAACACTTGTCAGGTAACTCAAAATTTTCACCACTCTGTCAATGTCTGTGAATGACCATGAAAGTGCCTACATACTGATTTGGGGTTATAAATATATTCTAGCAAGTAGACAACTTCCCACTTAGAATACATAAATAATAACTGCCATATATGGATACAGATATATGTACATGTATATATAAAAATGATAATCTTTTAAAAATTATTTTCACATCACTTAGGTGTTTCCATACATAAACACACACCATCAACTCTCAACCTCTGCCCTCCCAACCCCAAATGGACAGCACCAACCCAATGATTATCACTGAAGGATGATGTCACAACTAACTGCTGATGAGATGGGTCCTTTCCTGTGTTAGGTATCTATTAAAATTAGAGCAATCAACATCAGTATCTTAGTTCTTATATAAAAAAATTTGTATTTCTATCCTTAGAGATTAATATCATGTTATCTTTTACCTGTATAGGCTTCAGAAGGTCTTTAGAAAGAAATATTCTTTGTTGATCTCCCAGAAAGCGAATAGAGGTTATGGATCCCAAACCAGCTTTGTCCAACAGAGACTTATATACCTAGAACAAAACAAAACGTTCTGGCATCACAACTGCCATCAGCATAATTCTGAAAATGGGGACTAGCAATTTCCCACACACGCAGAGAGAGAAAACCATTAAGTTTTTATTTACTGCTGGTATCTCAATAACAATGATTCATGCAACAACAAGATTGCACAATTTTCATCCAAAATCAATCATTTAAACCAAACATTCATTTGGGAGTCATTAACATATAGGTCTGGGTTCAGAGATAAATGGCTTCTCCACAATTTATGTGAAAAATTTTGTGTATACATTTTTCTGGGGATACAGGGCCATGTTTTTAGCAAATTCTTAATAGCTGGGGGGCGGGGGTGATACAAAAAGCAAAATACAACTTTAAGCAAAACCCTATACCACTCAAAAACCTCCAGCAGCTCTTCTCACCCACAGGCAAAATCTTAACTTTGCGAGCCCAGCATGCTGGGCCCTTCACAATCTGGTCAGCCTTTCAGCCACCTTCCTAGCCTTTTCAACTGTCTAAATCTGACCCTTACACTGTCAAGACTTATGTCTCACAAAACCTGAACTGTCCTCTCCAGACATTGTGATCACTCTCGTCTTCTAACTACACCAGATTTACAATGTGGAAATGGCATAATCATGTACTGACTGCCAGTACCTTCAGAGCCAAAGAATATTATGAGTCAGAGAGAAAGAACCACAGAAATCATGAGGCCGAGAGTTGGCAACCCCTACATGAGCCAGGCAACAGCCAGATTTTAAGGTATACTCTCCATATTTTAAAAGCAAACAACTCAAATTTTCTTAAAACTCTATGAACGTCAAGCCAAATATACATATATATGTATACCTATATACATATGCTCATTTCAGACTTCTGACCTAGACAATCCCCACATTACCTCCATCCCCACTTTTCAAGTGAAGAAAATGAGGCAGGAGAAAGTCAAAGGCCCAGAATTACAGGATACCTCACAGGGCTAACTCCTCTACCTTGTCATGTATCTGTAGTATTATTTTTCTCCAGAGGCCAAATATAGGCATTATGTATACATTTCCCTTGTTTCACTCATAATAGATTAAATATCCACTTCTTGGGTGCCTGGGTGGCTCAGTTGGTTAAGCAACAGCCTTTGGCTCAGGTCATGATCCCAGAGTCCTAGAACTGAGTCCCGTCTTGGGGGTCCCAGCTCCACAGGGAGTCTGCTTCTCCCTCTGACCTTCTCCCCTCTCATGCTCTCTCTCTCTCCCTCTGTCTCTGTCAAATAAATAAATAAAAATCTTTATATAAATAAATACTCTGTTCTCATAACCCCAAGCTGTACTCACTATTGCAGGCCACTGAACAATTCGTTCAGAAATTTCAGGAGACTTTCGTTCAGCCAAAACCAAGTTATGCTCTACTAAAAATGCTCTCCTTAGAAGGCTGTAGACTTCTATCCATCTTCTCTTCCTCCAAGACTCCCCATCAAACTCCACACACACCTAAACAGAAAGGAAAAAAGCAGATTTCAATTAACGAAAATAAACACAAAAATGCCAAAGCTGAATTATACCCTGATTTTCTACTTGAATCTTTATCTAAATGTGCTGTCCCTCTTTCCCATTCTTAACTTCCTTTCACAGTCCACAATAAACCAACCAAACAGGTTAATCAAACCATTAAGCTTTGGCTCCTAAACCATTTTGAGAAGGGTTTTGGAGGCCAGTCTTTGCCCCAAAAGTAACTTCTAGGAAGGCCATACAGCAAAAGAACCCCCATGTAGAAGGTTTTTACATATGTTAGACATCACAGCTTTGAGAATCAAATAAATCTGAAACCCTAAAAAATAAATACTTATTGGGTGTCATTGTAATTCTAAAATGGCACTGTGGGCTTAAGATGACCTCCCTCATCAGCATAATCCACCACTTGTTTTGAATCCCTTTGGTATGCACAGGACTTAATCTTACAAGGCCTAGTAGACAGCATATCCTCAACATCCCTTGCAGTTGAATAAACTGGGAGTTTGGAGTCAAAGACTACTTTTGCTAAATAAAGAAAAATAAATAGTTGATAAACTAACCCTAAAGTTAAACACATTCAATATATGGTGTAAAAATGACTACTTCAATTTGACTTAAAATCCCTTTTCTTACACACAAAAAAAGGCCTTTCACAGTTTTGGCTTCAAAGAATTAGTTAATGAACACATCAACTCTGTTCATAATTTCACAATCACATCTCCCTTTCAAAAGCTTTAACTTAAAAAAAAAAAAGTTTGGTTAACTTCCATTCATCTGTCAAAACTCAATTAAAAAATCCTTCCCTAAAAAAAAAAAAAAAAAAAAAAAGAAAAAATCCTTTTCTCAAAGAAGCTTCCCTTCCTTTACCAAAGAGTAACCCCCCAGACTCCCCAGCCAAAGAGAGTTCCCCTTCCCCTGGTTAATTGTACTCAAATCCCTATACTTTTCCTTCGTAGCACTTACCCCACTTTAAATTACTTATCTGTGGCTAACTGATTTACAGAAATTCTAATAGGTCAAAGTCTATATCTGTTTTACTTACCATTGTGTTTCACTGATATCCAGTCTCCAGTCAGTACTCAAAATACTTGTTGAATGAATAAATTTCTCTCTGAACTGGCCTCTTGCTTTCTGTTGCTTTCAACCATTTAGCAGGTAGGACATTCCCAACTGGTATAGCATTAGCCCCAATCCCAAATGTTCTCCAGTTTTATGGCTTTACAATATCAATCTTTAAAAATCAATGAAATTTAAAATCCATCCTACACTTCTCCCCCAACAGTAAAAACTGCATCCCTAACTTTCAGGCAACTTCCCCTGAGAAGATGCATATCTTCTTGGTATGGCAGGCTTCTAATCTTGTAGTTATCACAGAAATCATACAGATGTGTGAGTACCTATTATGTGAGAAGGCCCTGCTACACTCTCCTTGGATCTATGCATTCCACCCATCGCTATACGTAATCAAATGGTTCTTCACAGAACTGTTTTGAGACTGCTCATCTTCCTGCCTCCCCAGTCAGAGTGCAGGTCTTATGATAGCTCCCCTAAACTGGATAGTCTTTCTGCTCCACATCACATCAATATCAAACCCACACGAGATTTAGATCAGTTTTCCCATCAATGGGGTGTAAGAGGAATGAGTATACACAAAGTACAGTACCAGAGAAATCTGGGTTTGAATCCCAGCTATGCTGAAGCTTTCTTAGGATGATTTTACCTGCATAAAATAATATACGGAGCATTACAAAGAAAACCAATTAATCTGCATGCCAGGTTAAAAACCCTTGCTTAAACTGAAGCTCTTTGAAACTGGTTTTGGCTCCAAAATGAAAATATTAATACCTACTCCTCACTGAATTGTTTGGTAAAATTTTAAGACAAGGTATGTAAAGTATCTGGCAAGGAGATTAGGTAGCTTTAAGACTTGCATGGTAATTCAAATCTTAATTTATCAGAGTATCAGTTCAGTTAGGCATGGGGAGAGAAGACCCTAAATATGATTGTCCAATATCTATTCAGCAAAAAAAAAAAAGGGATTAAGATCTTCAGTAGCTTTCTAAAACTTAAGCATCACGATTCATATCAAATCACTTATCTATAAAGCTTACGATCAACCTGAAACCAAAATTTAGGACCCCTTCTTCTTCATATCCCAATTTTTAAAAATTTTTTTAATTTTTATTTTTTATTTGACAGAGAGAAACACAGTGAGAGAGGGAACACAAGCAGGGGGAGTGAGAGAGGGAGAAGCAGGCTTCCCACCGAGCAGGCAGCCCGATGTGGGGCTCGATCTCGGATCTCCAGGATCATGACCTGAGCCGAAGGCAGTTGCCCAACCAACTATTTTTAAAAAAATATAATGAAACCAAGTTGTAAGCCCTCCTCATTCTGTCAAAAGTTTCCTATCATAACCACAAATGTCTCTCATTTGTGCCTTGAAGCTTAAGGTTCTATATGTAAGGGATCCAACCCTCCAAAAGGCTCCTGTGCAAAAATTTCTACTAAAAAACACACTGAGGATGTATAGGTGGTTCAGTGGGTTAAGCATCTGACTCTTGCTTGCTTTTGATTCAGGTCATGATCTCAGGGTTGTGAGATCAAGCCCCACACCTGGGCTCCTGCACTAGGCATGGAGCCTGCTTGTGATTCTCTCTCTCTGCCCCCCCCCCAAAAGGGACAATAAAATTCAAATACAGAGGGGATTAAAGCAACCTCAACAAAACTTCTGCAAGCTTATTGATGCAACTAGGTCTCATTTAAATTGAGTTATTCCCCTCATGATCCTTTGGCACACAAAGTAAATGTTATTTATCCTGATTCCAAAGGCCAAAAGAGGCCAATTAACTATGATTTGCTACTTATAATTTCCAAACTTGCTATTCTTTTACTAGGACATTTTATAAATGTGTACCTTATTAGCCTATTAAATATCTGGATCAGATGCTGAATATTTCAAATTATTTCAAGTTAATTTTTCCCCAAGAGAAAATCTTTAATACATGAATATATATCTAATCAAGCTAATCTGAAAACCTCCCACTCTTTTTTTTTTTTTTTTAAGATTTTATTTATTTGACCGAGAGAAACACAGCCAGAGAGGGAACACAAGCAGGGGGAATGAGAGAGGGAGAAGTAGGCCTCCCGCCGAGCAGGGAGCCTGATGTGGGATTCGATCCCAGGTCTCTGGGATCATGACCTGAGCCGAAGGCAGTTGCTTAACCAACTGAGCCACCCAAGCGCCCCAAACCTCCCACTCTTAATCTACATTAATTTCACATGAGTGTATGATTATGAAAACCATCAGAAATGTTAAATAAGATACTTCCAAGTTTAAAAGTCGGCACTTAGAGAATGGCATGGTTTTTAGTCAAGTTTTTAATTACATACCTGTTCTATGGCCAGCCCTATAATGCTGAATTCCACTTATTCCACTCTCCACAAGTTAGGAAATTATTTCTTTATGCTTCTACTTATGTCTTCTTACACCCAAATAAAGTACTTACCCCAAATCCCAGAGTCTCGCATTCAATTATGGGGATAAACAGATTTTATTACACTGGTGGGAATTTCTCATTTTACATGGTCTGACTGGCAGCAGAATTCCAACTGTATTAGTAAGGATGAAAAGTCTAAGCACTGGTCAAGGCACCCAACTACCAAAAAGGGAATTTTAACAGCAGGAAATAGTACACAGAGGTGGCAAGTACTACTCATTTGATACTTAGGGCTATCCTTAAGAACTAAGAAGAAGGGGAAGAGTCAAGTGTAAGTTACATTCCAAGAAAGGAAACCAGAAAAAAACTTAGAGAAGCTGGGAAAGAAGGACATTTCCAACATGCACAATGAACGAAGCCACTTGTCTCACACTCAAATAGAAAGAGTAGGATAAAAAGAAGTTCTTATAACCTATACTAATAAAAATTTGTTATTCTACAGCAAGAGGATGCCACTACTCCATTAGATTATTTCTAAAACTGCTTTTCAATGTAGAGTAATTGTGATTCCTTCCATTTAGTCATTTAAATATTTCAGCAAACACTACATGCCAAGTAGTATTCTTTTTTTTTTTTTTTTTAAAGATTTTATTATTAACTTGACAGAGAGAAACACAGCTAGAGAGGGAACACAAGCAGGGGGAGTGAGAGAGGGAGAAGCAGGCCTCCCGCCGAGCAGGGAGCCCAATGTGGGACTCGATCCCAGGTCTCCGGGATCATGACCCGAGCTGAAAGCAGTTGCCCAACCAACTGAGCCACCCAGGCGCCCCGCCAAGTAGTATTCTAAGTGCTAAAGATATAAAGGCCCACAAAATACAGTGCTTTAATCTCACTCTACCTGAATATTAAAGCCCAGTGTTTAAGATCTAGAGACAAACTTGGGCAACTTATTTAGTTTCTTCAAACCTCAATTTGTAACACTGAAAAATGTGGTTTACCATCTAGGAGATTTGTGAGAATTATGTAAGGTGCCACATAATAAGCATTTAATCATTATTATGTCTTCACTCTGTCTCTTTGTAATCAACAACTAGACATATTGTATCTGAGTGAGTGACTTTGTTATGAAGTCTCTCAAGGTGAAACAAAGTTAACAACCCTTGGCCTCATTAACATCATCCTCAACTAACAGCAAATCAGTCTAGACAAACTTGTATTTCTAATACCAAACCAGTTGCATACTATTTTTATTTATTTATATTCATCTTAGAACCCAGACCCACTCCACCCCCCAAAACTTAATATATCAGGCCCAACTGTAAGCATGGTCTTCATTACTTACTAGCTGCCGCCTGCATTTCCTCAAGCACAATTTGGTTCTACTTTTTTTAATTCTATGTTTTTGCTAATACAATATGGCCTTAAAATTTAAACCATCTGTTACTCAATTAAGGAACATAATGATAGGGTGCCTGGGTGGCTCAGGCAGTTAAGTGTCTGCCTTCAGCTCAAGTCATGATCCCAGGGTCCTGGGATGAAGTTCTGCATCAGGCTCCCTGCTCTGCAGGGAGTCTACTTCTCCCTCTGCCCCCCTCCCACTTGTTCTCTCAATCTTTCTCTTTCAAATAAATAAAATCTTTTAAAAAAAGCAACATAATGATAAATCATGATTAGATAACAGAAACCAAGTAATTTGCACCTTACATGAAGGCTCAATTACAAAGTCTGTAGGTAAGCCAAAAATCAAATATAGTTAAAATTGTTCTTCAAATGAAAATCCCTGTTTATCTTCAGGTGAGGCACCTTAGTGCAAAGGAAAAGACACAGCCAAACCTGGATTCAAATCCTCCCTCCATGACTAACTAATTATGTAAATCTGGACAAGACTCCTTTTCTCAAATCTACTCATTCTGAAACTGAAGATATTACCACCACCTCAAAGACTGAGGGCAGCAGAAAAGTGGAGATTAAAAGGAATACCTGAAAAGGGCCCCCTAGATTGCCTTCCTTAATCCAATGGGTCTATAATTAGGTCCTGCTGGAGAAGAGAACACCTAGTCTGTCATCATCTGCCAAAGAACTAAAGACTTAAATCTTGTTTCCATTCTAATCAGATAAAAGCAAACACACTAGAGAAAATTTTACTTGGCAGGTAAAATAAACCACAACAATTACAACTGAAATGTGGTACTCAAAGCCGACTTTATGGAGAAAAATTATTAGCCTGAAACAAACAGGCTGGCCATCTTTGTACCACACCACTTTCTTCCTATAAACAGCAAAACCTGGCTTACTGGTAGGAATGAAAAGGAGAAAAACCAAACTTCACAGTATATGACAGGAGTCCTTTTGTGGCGCAGGGAGCATAATGGTAAAGATGGTGGGCTCAAGTATCAAAACTTCTTGGGTTAGAACACAGGCTATGCAAATTTCTAGGTACATGCCTTGGTGAGATACTTAATCACCCCCAACCCTGATATTTGTCTGTAAAATGCAGCAATATTAGGACCTACTCCCGAAGACACACTGTAAGGATTGACAAGACCATGGCTATGAAGTGTTCAGCAGGATACCTGGCATGTGGCTAAGTGCTCAACAGTCAGTGACTCTATTTCAACATGAAGACAAGACGCACTAAAAGCTTTAAAACTTTATGACCACATATCCTTTTTCAACAATGCTTTGCAGAATAAAACTGGTTTGGGCATATACTATCACTTTAAAGTGTCCAAATGAACGGTATGTCAGAAATAAACATGTATTCAATTGCCAATGCGAAAACTTGCTTCTCAATTTGAACAGTTTTCAAGAAAAAGCAATAGTCATTCAGTAAAGATGACAAAAACATATCTACTATCCAGGGTAGAAATCTCTTCTGTTCCAACAAGCTCCCTTCAAGTTATCACCACTTTGGAGTCTTTGTTAGGGACCTTTCTCCAGTTATTTTTGCACAAAGGATTCTTTGTTGGTAGAATAGCTTCCTTACTGGTTGTTCCCAGACAACCCTTTGCCACTAATACTTTTATTAGGAGTACAATTAGAATTCATCTCTTTTTGAAAAGATCTAACTAAAAAAGGTTTTGAGTGTCATTCTGATAAAAATCACTGTCCACACTTGTTCCTGTTTCTCTCCCCGCCCCCCAACACCAAATGGAATATTTCAAAGCCATTCCTCTAACACACCATTTAAGGGGCCGGCTCCACCCCTGCCCTCCATATATGGGCAAAGCCCACACCTACCCACAGGCTCAGCAAGGCGACCAGGAACCCACTTCCACTCTGACCCACCATATACAGACAAGTACCCACCCTAATATGCCAAACAGAACTAAGCTCCTCCTCCCTCTTCATTCACTCCATTTCTGTCAAGTCTGAAAGTTTAACAAGTTGGGTGAAGAAATTAAAAGGAACTAACAACAACAACAAAAAACACCTGGAAGCGCTAGCCCTCTATTCTTAATGATTCCTAAGATCACCCAGCTGGCCAATATTAACAATACTCCCCCTTCGGAAAAATAATCATACAGTCCTAGTAGGGCACAGCGCGGGCAATAACGAAGCCTGCCTGAGCAACCCCAAGGCCGTCATTAAACACGGGGAACTGTAGGCCAAACACACCTCGGTTCTACACAACCGTTTCAAAGACTTTCAAGGTCTAGTTTTCTGCACCTTCAGATCAGATGCCAACTTTCTGGTCGCCCTTTTCAGAAGAGGGGAGGGGAGCACCCACTGACTGTCTCGTTACCAAGGTAACTACAAAACGTCCGAGAGCTGAGGCCTGGGAGCTGATTTTACCTTCAGGTCCTTCTTGGTAACGTCGGTGTGGGAGACGGCTCGAATGGTCCCAGAGAGCCAGGGCCACTCGGCGACACGCTCCACGTCCCAGCTGTCGTGGCCGCCGTCGCTGCCGTCGGCTGCAGACAGACTGAGGAATCGCTTCCCCACCAATACTGGCCAACTTTCTCCGAGCGTGAGCACCATGGTTTCCACGCCTGCAGGAAGGGCTCCTCCCTGCAAAAATACAAAAACAAAATGCAACGGGGGCTGCCAGTGGGAGGGGGCCGGGAAAGAGGACACGGGAGAAGCGGGGGTGGAGGAATGGGTCCCAACCCGGCTCGAGGCACGAGACCCCAGGTGGTCGCGACGACGGCCGGTGCGAGGGAGGACCCAACACCCAATCTCTACACCGGGGCCGTCCCCCGCCCCCCGGATCCCTCCCCCACTGCAAACACGGGCCCAAGCGCCGCGTGACCCTCGTTCTCCCAAGTTTCGCTTTTGCAAAACCTTAAAACCTAAACGCAGAAGGAGTGAAGGGAGAATTATTTTGCAGCTTAAGTGGATTTTAAAGTGTTCGCCCCCCACCCTGGGAAAGAAAAGGCCAGGAGCGAGGGCTCGTCCCGGGCGGCCGCGTCCCCGCCCCGGGCAGCCCCGCGGGAGGGGCGAGCCCACGGTTCCGCACTTGCCCCGCCGCCCCGCCCCGACACAGCGCTCTCCCGGACGCCGACACCCGGGCGTCCCACGCCCCGGCCTGCGCCGCGGCGCGGGGGCGGCAGGGCCGGGGACTCCGCGCCTTCATCTTTCTTCCTCCTTTCCCCTCAGCCGAGGCCGCGGCGCTCTTACCCCGCCTCCTGCCTCCCTGAGTCACCAGCGGCAGCCGCCGTTTCCAGCCGCCCAGCTCTAGCTCTGACTTGGTTCAAGAGCTCTCACAAGACACGCACAGCCTCTCGGGTCCGCCCCCTCGGAGCCGCTTCCACCGCTCATTGGCCTGGTTCAAGAAGCTGGGCGAGGCTCGTGGGTAAATAGCCTATCGTCATTGGCCGGCCTGGCGCAGGCGGGGCGAGAGAAAAAAACAATTCCTTGGCTGCCTCCTCCCTCTCCCCTCCCCCTTCCGACTCCCGGACGACCCCCATTAGGTTAAAGTACACAGAGCGTAAGCGAGAGATCCCTCCGCCACAGCCATTCTTTCCATTTGTTGCCTACGGTATGCAAAAAAGTCCCGCAAAATCGCTTATCAACTTTAGCGCCCAGAGGAAAATTGCAGGGGTGCATAGATAAGATTGAGTGACGAGCCCCAGGGCTGTATGTGCCTATTGGATTGCTCTTCAATTGCGTAGGCTGTCGAGGGAAGATGGGCTTTCTACTTGGCGGAAGAATCTCACAGGAAAGGGGTGAGGGCGGTGCAGAGTCAGCGGGGGAGGGAAGGGACGGGAACGTGCGGTTTCAGGCGTACTCAGCTAGAGGGAGGAGCCACTGGGCTCTGGAGGCTCTTGCGCAGGCGCTTCGCAGAGCAGAGGCTGGAGTTGGGCTGCTGGGCGAAATGGCCGCGGGAGGCGCAGGCGCACGTGGTGTTATTCGTGGAACGTCTAAAGTCCGCCATTTTGAAGGAAAAATGAAGAAAGGCATGGAGTCATTGGGAAATGACGTTCATTGAATCTAGAGCAAAAGAGGGCGTTCAGTACAATGCAGAATGTGATTTTTTTTTATATAAAGGGAAGTTGAGAAGATATTGTCTTTTATATATAAATTGAAAGACTAGATGAAGACCATAATGATGCAAGAAATATGAAGAGGTGACTTTGAAGGACAAAGGAGATAAAAGATGATTGTGTCTTTTGAATCTGAAGTTTTTTGATTGAATAAAGAAGAACTGGAACGAAGGAAGTGAAGACCTCTTAATAAAGGTTAGAGCTTGACATGACATCACATTTAATCAAGATTAAATGAAAATTAAGTGAAGAATGCAAAGTCCCAACTTTACAAGTGTGAAAACAGAGAGAAAAACTTCAGAAAGAGATTATAGATCCAGATGTTGAGTTTTAACATATATGTTCTGATTATGTGACATTAAGTAAATTTTAAAATATAAATATAAACACTGGAGAATTAAATTAGATTTATAATTTGCATGCCATTAAAAAGGGGGGGAATGGAACAAAGAAAACCTATCTAGTCCAACAAATTTCAGAAATGAGATCAAGAAAAGCAAAAGAAACTTGTTGGAAGTATAATAGAAAAAAATTAGACGAGAAAAATAAGTTCGAACCAGTATTTACAATAAATATAAATGGGTTAATTTTGTGAATAAATTAAAAGGACAGACTTGATTAAAAACAAAGTTCAGCTATAACTTGACCAAAAGCAAGCTCCAACAATGAAAAGCTTGAAAATACTAGAGTTCCTAAGTGGTCATAGAAGGAAAGCAATATAGCAATGCTAATATAATTGAAAAGAAAAGCATCAAAAGAAAAAAGGATTTTATATTAATAAAGTATACAATCCACAAAAATAATGTACACTTTTAAACTACTGTCACTCTGAGAACATAGCTAAGACTAAATATTAGAATTATGGGAAATTTTTGACAATTTGTAATAGAAGCAGAAGATACAAATATGTCTACCCCAGAAATAGGTATCTCAGATTTTAAAAATAAGTGGGCATATGGAGGAATTTGATTACATAATTAACTGTTAATTTGAAAAACAAGGGGGTAAATTCTACTAAGGTTCAAAGAACACATATTCCTATGTTATATTTATGGTTCCAGAACATAGGAAGGATGAAAAAAATATCTGAAACACTTTTTTCCCAAGAATTTATTTCTTACTTTGACAGAGAGGGAGAGCACAAGTCGGAGTAGCAATAGGCAAAGCAAGGGGGAGAAGCAGGCTCCCAGCTGGGAGGGAACCCATTGCAGGGCCTGATTCCAGGACCCTGGGATCATGACCTGAGCTAAAGGCAGACAGTTGACTGAGCCATCTAAGTGTCCCTGAAGCATTTTGCAAAACTCTATTATCAAATCTGAATCAGGAGAATACAAAAGAAAACTGTATGTCAATGAGGCTATGAATGTAGATGGAATATTTATATATAAACTATCAGCAAATTGGGTCGCTTGGGTGGCTCAGTCAGTTAAGCAGCTGCCTTCAGCTTGAGTCACGATCTCAGGGACCTGGGAATGAACCGAGAGTTGGAATCCCTGCTCAATGGGCAGTCATCTTCTCCCTCTCCCTCCGCCTCTTCCTCAGCTTGTGTGTGTGCTCACTCTCTCTAATAAATAAATAAAATATTTTTAAAAATCAAAGTCAATATTTTTAAAAAATAATCACAATGGGGGCACCTGGGTGGCTCAGTTGGTTAAGCAACTGCCTTCGGCTCAGGTCATGATCCCAGAGACCCGGGATCGAGCCCCACATCGGGCTCCCTGCTTGGCAGGAAGCCTGCTTCTCCCTCTCTCACTCCCCTTGCTTATGTTCCCTCTCTGGCTGTGTTTCTCTCTGTCAAATAAATAAATAAAATCTTTAAAAAAAATCACAATGATTAATTAGGATTATGTGAATACAAGGATATTTCAAGATTAGAAAATTACTGTAATTCACCAAAACAGGTTAAAAGAGAAAAATCATATGTTCATTTCAGTAGAGGCTAAAAAGACCATACATTCATATTGAACACTAAACTGCCTAGAGTATTAGGATGTTAAGAGACACACATACATTATTAATTATTTTTTAAAATAATGTTAAATTCCCAGAAACCTATGAATAGAAAATGTCTATCCCAGAAAAACATCCATGCATATGAACTAGGAGACATCAACAAGTTTGTTCATTTCAGCATTGTTCCTGGTTGTGAAAGTTTAAAATAATCTAAATGTACTTCATTTGGAGAATGAATAAGTAGAATGAGTAAGATGAGTGTGAAACATCTAATAGAAAGCTGTAGAGCATTTGAAAATGAGTGAAATATATTTCTATTTTTTTGAATAAAATGTATTTATATGTACCAATAAGGATAGATTAGGAAAACACATTCAGGATGAAAAAGATACATTTGCTAATTTTGAAAATGTAGACAAATAACACTATATATGTTCTATGAAACATACTTAAACTCATGATAACCATTACTGGTATTGGAGAGGCACAACAGAACTGGGGGTATTGGCCAAAAGCGATTTAGTATTATTTGTAATTCTCTCATTTTTATAAAGCAAAGGTATTCATTGTTACTTTCAAAAATTAATTTTTTAAAGATTTATTTATTTTTATTTATTTTAGAGAGAAAGCATGAGTGGGGAGGAGGGGCAGAGGGAAAAGAAGAGAAAGAATCCACAAACGGACTCCCCTGCAATTGTGGAACCCAACATGGAGCTGGATCCTAGGACTCTGAGATCATGGCCTAAGCCAAAACCAAGAGTTGGTCACCCAAGTGACTGAGCTAGCCAGGGATCCCTGAAAGTTAATTTTCAAATCCTGTGAACAGTATCTACTACATTAACACACAAGAGCATTTGTGCCAAATTGTTAAGGCTAATATGATTCAAAAAGATGGTGCAATAGAAGATCAAACAAAAATCAAAAGAATTCCTATTCCTTAAGCATCAATTAGAATGTACAATAGAAAAAAAGAAATCATCTATAATCCTGAAAACTGAAACTACCTAAGGAAAAAACATAAGGTGAAATAAATAAAGTGTATATGAAGAAAATTGTAAGACTTTCCTGAAGGGCATAAAAGAAGATTTTAAAAGTTCTGTCTCCTCATATGTCTTTGTGAAAATATCATTTCTTCTTACAGCAAACTACAATATCAGTGAATGAAAGACTCAAAATAGAAATATAAAATTGTTGAGAATACAGTAACAGATCCATATATATATGAAAACTAGTTTATGATTAACAGATATTTCAAATAAGTGTAAATAGACTATTCAATATATGCTTTTAGACTCTATTGGTTATATGGATCAAACCTCTTATGCTATTTGTTAATGCAGTGCACTTGTGACAATTAATGAAGCAAGCAGAGCATCAGTATTAAGTAAGCTCCTTGATTCTTTTTTATAAGGACTTTTTCTGTTCACTTACATGTAGAGAAATGAGCTGATCTTAAGTGAATAGTTTCATTAGGTTTATCAAGAGCAATATCCATATAACCCACACCCAAATGAAATTAGAACACAGCCATACCCATTTGTTTATGTTTTATCTATGACTAATTTCATGCTACAATGGCAAAGTTGAACAGTTGCACTAGAGACCATGTGAGCCTCAAAGCCTAAAATATCTACTCTCCATCCCCTTACAGAAAAGGTTTGCCAAACCTCAGTAGAGAACATTCCATCACCCTTGAATGTTTCTAAGTGCTTTTCTCAAGTTAATATTCTTGCTCAGAGTAATCTTTGTCCTAACTTCTATCCACCTAAATTGGCTTTGCCTATTCTTGAATTTTATTTAAATGACATAATACAGTATGTATTCTTGTGTCTAGTTTCCTTTACTCAGCATGTTTTTGAGATCCATCCATGTGATTACACCTATAAGATGTTGATTCTCTTTCATTGCTAGTTAGTATTCCGTTGTCTGAATATGCCATAGTTTCTACATCCATGCTCTGTTGATCGATACTTGAACAGTTTTCAGTTCTTGCCTATTATGAATAATATAATTATGAGTATGTTTAACTTTAAGTCTACTAAATTTTATTTTTGTTTGTTTTCTCTGTTCTGCCTTTATATTTTCTAATATTTTAATTCAGTTATTCCTCATTCCTTCCTTCAAAGCCTGCTTTCTATCCAATATAATTTACCTTCATCCTAATGAACTTTTAAAATGGATTAACAATTTTTAGTGATTTAGATAGCCTAAGGACCAAAGGAATAATGTAATAATATTCACTGTGCAATTATGCCCACCTATAATACTAAGCTAAGACTGATAAATACTCCTCTTAGTTTCATTACATGTGTCCATGTATGTGATTTGATCAACAAGAAGAAAAAAGGTACACAATGTCAAACTGTTTATCTTTTTTGTTT
This sequence comes from Spilogale gracilis, assembly GCA_004023965.1. Lineage (NCBI taxonomy): Eukaryota > Metazoa > Chordata > Mammalia > Carnivora > Mephitidae > Spilogale > Spilogale gracilis. The sequence continues at coordinate 73,462 of PITA01005994.1, read as the reverse complement.
TCAAGAGCAGCTCAATGATTCAGGGAGTATGTACACTATAGAGAACATAAGAGGAAAAATATAAAATGGTGCTTAACACTGATGTCAAGATTCATCTCATGATTACAACTAATAATATTAATTTTTGTATTGTTTGTTTTGCTTTAGAGCATACAACAAAGCCATCAATTTAACTTGAGGCATATAAACAATACCTACACAATTGTATGAGGAATACTTTTCATAAATAACAATACATTTTAAAATATTGGAAACTGAGTAACAGTGCTGATTTGTTTTTTGACTTAATGGAATAAGAGGAGAACAACACTCAACTGGGAAGGATTATACTGATAGTAAAGCTCTTAAGTATGTCTTCCTCTCCCTTTGTGCTTACCGCAAGCTAAGGAATGTTCTGTGAGGATTCATTACGAGAAAAATGTCAGTCACAGCTTTAAGAGCTTGTGCTTACCTTGGAAGAAACTAATAAAGCAAATTGGAAGGTGAGGCTTTTTTTTTTTCAAATAAGTGATTTTTGTTTTCAAATAAATGATCTTAATTTTTCTTCTTATAAAAAAAGTTTAGTTTATTATAAATATATCCAAACCATTAATTTCTGCAGCCTTCAGATAGAGCCCAACACTTCTTTTACACTAATTAACTTCTTTTAGTAGATCCTGCAATACAGATCTGTAGATAAGTTATTTCGGCTTTTTTCTGTTTAAAACTCTTAATTTCAGGGGCACCTAGGTGGCTCAGTCATTAGGCAGCTGCCTTCAGATCAGATCATGATCTCAGTGTCCTGGGATTGAGCCCAGCATCAGGCTACCTGCTCATCAGAAAGCCTGCTTTTCCTTCTTCTACTCTCCCTGCTTGTGTTCCCTCTCTCGCTGTGTCTCTGTCTGTCAAATAAATAAATAAGACCTTTAAAAAAAAACTCTCAATTTCACCTTCATTTTTTTGAAGGCTATTTTTGCTAGATATAGAGTTCAGGATTGACAGAATCCTTTTTTCATTTAAAATTCATTTTAAGATCCTAGTATATTATCTCTTGGTCTCTTTGAATTATTTGAGAGAAGGTCAAGACCAAGACTAAGGTAAGAGATGTGAGGCATTTGCTGAGATACACAATGAGACAGGATCCATAAATGCTGTGTTGAGCTATTCTGGAACCTGAGGCAGAAGGAAATATCAGTAATACCATCTCTATCATTATTTAAAATTTTTAGATTTTGCTTATTATGGATTTTTTTCACATAACTTTGAGCTTTGTAAATATTGCATTAAAACGTTATCATAATTGCTGAGTTTGGGGGGTATTGCTTTTTTTGTGCCAATGACAAAGTTCCTCATTTGCCTTATTGGTCTCACCTTTGTCCTGACCCTCTGGTATGAAAACATTCAACAGGACTTGAAATCTGTCTGGAAGATTCCTCTTCCTTTTCTTCATCTATCGACATGTGTCAGCAGATCCCATGTGACTGTACTTCAGGGGTCCTGTTGAGAGATTTTCCATCTCCCCTGAGCAGCAGATATTGCCTGATAATCAGTGTAAGGCTGGGAATGCTTTTGGGTTTCTTCAAGAGGGGTCTCTCAGCTTGTCTCTCCCCATTGGACAACTTCTCTACCTCATACTCAGTGTAAGGCCCAGAGTGATTCTCTATTCTCTCGCTTCACCCTCAAAATCAACATGCCTAACATATCTGGGCCTCAGAGAGTGTCTCTCTAGTGGCCTGTCTTAACCTTTCTTCTGAGAAGTCAGCAAAAAGGTCTATGGAAGAGAGTTGGCAGTTTGGTTCAGACTCCCCTATGTCTTCATATTCCAGGAATTTTAAACTGTCATTCTAGACCACATCCTGCCTTTAAAATCGATTTAAAATTCAGCTTTGTTCTTCTTGCCTACATCCACAGATGCTTCCTTCTGCTGTTTCTGCTACTCTACCATTAGTGAAATCAGCCATGGGTTCCTTTCTCCTGAGAAGGCTGGCCATTTCGTGGATTTTCATTTACTAGGTTTCTTTGAGAGCTTCTAATGTACTTAACCATGATTCTGTAGATTACTTAGCTCACTCTCATCATTACAGTGGGAACAACAGTCTCTTGAAGATTTTTACATCTAAAGTAGAAAGCAAAAGGCAAATTTGTTTGCTTTTATTACTCTTTTGATAACAACTGGGCTGACTCTGATCCACGTTTGAAACTTTGGCCCTTGGAAGACCATGATCTCTGATACACCTGTCTTTGACTCAGTCTTGACCATCTTCATGCATTTCCTGCATTTAAATAGGCATGGCTACCTTCTCATTCAAAGATCCTGCCTGGGATTTTTTTATCCTTTCTTCTTCTTCTCTGAATCTATACTTGGTAGCACTAGTTACTAGCAGTTTCTCAATAAATATTGAGCTGACCCTTGACAGTTTGAATCTATTGCTTATCCCGAATTCCTTGCTGATTCCTCTTCCATGTATATTCTGAACCAACTTCCTTCTTTACACAGTTCTCCCCCAGATTATCTGGATCCTTCCCTTTTTCTCTGTCATGCCCAGGATCTACTTACAGTGTAGTGGACATGACCAGGCATGGCTGAGAGGAACCAAGAAAGATACCAGGCAGATCCATGAGGTCAGCAGATGCACCAGGCAGATTTCTCAGGTAAACACAGCATCATCACAGAGAATTCTGCACATATACACACAAGTGAAAAAAATCAGAGAGGCTTGTCATTCAAAAACAGGGTACAAAGGCCTAGAAAGAAAAAAGGGAGAAGGCAGGACTATATACCTAAATGAACCATGTAGAATTCACCAGTGAAGTCACCTAGTCCTTCAGGTTTCTTTGCTGCTTTTTAATTACTGATTTGATTGATCTTTTATTATAGGTCTTCTCAGGTTTTATATTTCTTCTTCAGTCAATTTTAGTGGTTTGCATGTTTCCAGAAACTTGTCCATTTCACATAAGTTATATAATTTGTTGGTGTATGGTTGTTTGTATTATTTTCTTATAACTCTTTTTATTTGTATAAGGTTGGTAGTAATAGCCCCACTTTCACTTCTAATTTTATTAACTGAGTCTTTTTCCCCCTTGGTTAGTGTAGCTAGAGGTTTGTCAAATTTGTTGCTATTTTTCAAAGAACCAACTTTTGGGGTCATTAAATCTCCATATTGTTTTTTTAATCTTTATTTTAATGATCTCAACCCTTTATTATTTTCTTCCTTCTGCTAGCTTTGGATCTAGTTTGGACTCCTTTTCCTAATTTCTTTTATTTTACTTTATTTTATTTATTTATTTGACAAAGAGAAATACCACAAGTAGGCAGAGAGGCAGGCAGAAAGAGCAAAGGAAACAGGATCCTTGCTGAGCAGAGAGCCAGATGCAGGCCTTGATCCCAAGAGCCTGAGATCATGAGCTGAGCCATAGGCAGAGGCTTTAACCCACTGAGCCACCCAGGTGCCCTCCTTTTCCTAATTTCTTAAGGTGTACAATTATGGATTTGAGATCTTTTATTTCCCTCTGTGCAAGGTTTTTGCTACATATCATAAGTTTTGATATGTTGTGTTTTAGTTTTCATTTGTCTCAAAATATTTTCTAATTTCCCTTATGATTTCTTCTTTAACCCAGTGATTATTTAAGAGTGCTGTTAATTTTTACTTCATGAATTTTCTTGTTTTTATTTTGTTAATGATTTAAAATTTTATTCTGTTGTGGTCAAAGAACATGTATGGTTCCAGTACTGTTAATTTTATTGAGACATTTTGTGACTGCTTCTGATCTGGGAAGTAGGGCATGGTAGGTAGGTAAGCAAAAATGCCAAACAATGCTATATTATTTTATTAGCAGCTTATTTCTGCTTTTAGCATTCCTCTGGTTGTTATATGTTTTTACTATGTTCTAGAGTTCTGTGAGAGTTCATTCAGACTATTTTTATGAACATAATCATTGTTTTAAAAGAGGAACAGTTTTAAACCTCCTTACTTTACTATTGTCAGCCCTTTATGATATTTTGATTTTCATGCATTTTACTTTTACATGTCATAAGCTCCCAGATACATTTTTATTATTTTGTTTAAAGTCAATTATCTATTAGAGACGTTGAGATAATAGGAAAAATCTTTAGTGATTACCCACATAGTTACCATTTCTGGGGCTTTTCATTCCTTTATATCTATCCAGGTTTCCATTTGACATCTCTTTTTTTTTCCTGCCTATAGAACTTCCTTTAACATTTCTTGTAGTGTGGCTATGCTGGTGAGTTTAAGTAGTTTGATTATTATCTGCCTTGAGACTGTTTTCTTCATGTTTTTATGCTTGGAGTTGTTGAGCTTCTTGGATCTGTAGATTTACAATTTTCAAATAATTTGAAAAAGCTTGTCATTACTTCAATGTTTTTTATTTGTTTGTTTTCCTCTCTTCTTTCTCTTACTGCAATTGAATATATATTGGACTACCTGAAGTTGTCCCACAGCTATCTGATGCCCTATTAAATAGTTTTTCAGTCTTCTCACTCTGCTTTATTATTGCTATGTCTTCCAGCAGGTTAATTTTTCTTCTGAAGTGTCTAGTCTGCCAATAATCTCTTCCATGGTATTTTTCATTTCAGACATTAGTTTTTATTATCTCTAGAAGCTTCATTTGGGTCTTTTGTATATTTTCCATGTCTCTCCCTCACGTTTCTACTTTTCTGTACCTTCTCGATCATATGGATATACTGGTACTAACTGATTTAAGATCCTTATCTATTGATTCTATCAACTCTGATATCTATGAGTCTGTTTCAGTGCTGATGTTACTATTCTTGTGAATAGTATGTCTGGTGGTTTTTGATCAGATGCTGGACACTGTGGATTTTGCTTTGCTGGATCCCAGATGTTTTTTGTATTCCTACAAATAGTACTGAGCTTCTTTATAGTGTTTCATTACACTATTGAGGTCATTAGTCTAAGGCTTATATTGCTCTTCTGAGGTCTTTACCTAATACCCCATGCATGGTGCTATATTCTACTCTGCTCAGTACAATCAGTGGCTATTTCTGGCTCTCTGCAAGTTCTGATGGTAGTGTTTCTTTCAGATAGTTATTTTCCTAGTTTGGGGTAGATTACTTATATTCTCTGAGTATTTAGAGAATTTAGCTAACCACTTTGATGTGACTCTCTTACAATTATTAAGAACTTTTTCTTTGTGCAGATTTTTCCCCTCTAATACATAGTTCAGTGAATTCTAGCAGCCTTGGCCTCCCCTAATCTCCTAAGTCTGTCTGTTCAGCTCAAGGAAACCCAGGGCTTTGCCTGGGTTCCTACTCCCTGAACTGTGGCCTAAAAACTCTCAAAAATGTGAGCTTGCGCATTTTCAGGGCTCATCTCATTTGTTTCCTCTCTTCCAGGAATCGTGGCCTTAATGTTGTGTTTGAACCCACTGTTTCATATATTTTGTCTGTTTTCTTTTATTTGTTTCTGGCAGGGAATAAATTTGATCTCTGATATTTCATTTTTTCAAAAGCAGAATTTTACTAAACATGTAATTCAGATCAGTGGAGAAAAAGATAATTATTCAATAAATGTTGTCACATATCTTCATCAGGGTTCTAATTTGCAATCGTAGAATCCAGTTGGGATAGTTTTAACAGAAATGTATTATGCAATATTAAGTTAATTAAAATTTTTTCTGCAATAGTCATTGAGTTGGGCATTGAGGTGAAGCATTTAAAAACTAAGTTAGCCTGTTCAATTGCTCAAAAGGTATGGTCACACCATTTCTAGTGCCGGTACCACATTTTACAGCATAGATGAGCTGTTGCTGCTGCTGACTTCTTATCTTACTGCTGTGCTTCATCACCCTCCTTAGGAACTACATTTGGGTAGTAGTGCCTACTTCCCAGTAATGCGCTCTACCAAATCAAGACCTCACTTGTACATGCCTAGTTCATGCAGTCTAAGTCATGTACCTTTCTCCTATAAACAACAGAAGTTGGGGAATTTGGGGCGTCTGGGTGGCTCAGTTGGTTGGGCGACTGCCTTCGGCTCAGATCATGATTCTGGAGGCCCGGGATCGAGCCCCACATCAGGCTCCCTGCTCTGTGGGAAGCCTGCTTCTCCCTCTCTAAGTCCCCTTGCTTCTGTTCCCTCTCTAGCTGTGTTTCTCTCTGTCAAATAAATAAAATCTTTAAAAAAAAAAAAAAAAAAAGAAGTTGGGGAATTGAATGTTGCCTCATACTTTGCAGAGGCAGAGCACATAACATAAGAACATCCCCAAACATGCAAATGAGATTCAAATGACACTGGGTGGCTACAAATATGACAACTGATCCCACAACAGAAACTGGATAGTTGTCTGAAAAAAGGTGAAGTTGAATCTCTACCTCACATTATATACCAGAAGTTGAGGGGCACCTGGGTGGCTCAGTTGGTTAAGCGACTGCCTTCGGCTCAGGTCATGATCCCGGAGACCTGGGATCGAGCCCCACATCGGGCTCCCTGCTCAGCGGGAAGCCTACTTCTCCCTCTCTCACTCCCCCTGCTTGTGTTCCCTCTCTGGCTGTATTTCTCTCTGTCAAATAAATAAAATCTTTAAAAAAAAAAAAAAAGAAGTTGAAAGATTTAAGCAGGAAAAAATAAACTGTAACAGTACTAAAAGAAAACTAAGGGGGTGCCTGGGTGGCTCAGTCATTAAGCGTCTGCCTTTGGCTCAAGTAATGATCCTGCAGTCCCGGGATGGAGCCCTGCATCTGGCTCTCTGCTCCACGGGAAATCTGCTTTTCCCTCTCTCACTGCCCCCTGCTTGTGTTCCCTCTCTAGCTGTGTTTCCTTCTGTCAAATAAATAAATAAAATCTTTAAAAAGAGAAAAAACTAAGGAAAAGTTTTTAAAGTAACATTTTTTGCATCTCTATCTTTTAATCAAATAATTTAGAGCTTATAGATTTAAAATAAACATTAAAATAGATCAATGAAACACTGATGACCTATGAAATGAACATAAATCCAGCTCAATGGCTGTCTTAGGAATAGGCTCTGTTAATAGCATCTGGGAGGTGTTCCAAAGACTCTACAAAGCCTCTCATCTGTATGACAAAATATCCACAACCAACTGACTGTGTTTCTGAGTTCTACCCCTACAGGTCTCTATTTTTGTCATCACATACATGGGATTCCCACATACACATGGGAACATGGAGCCTTTTTAGCCTCTAAGAGTTTTCTGGGGGGTGAAAGGGTTTTTCTTGTGGTGCTATTAACACCGCTGCTGAAAGTTCTTACATTGGTCAAACAGCAGACACAAGGACAGACACTGGTACAGTGAAAATAACAAGGGCTTTGACTCATGCATGAACCTTGGGTCATGTCCTGGCTCCATCCATTTACTGGGTGATTGACCCCATTATCTAATCTCTATAGATCTCAGTTTCCTCACAGATAAGATTGCTCCAGTAATACCTACCACACATAGTTATATGTGTGTGTGTATCTGTATAAAATAAATTAATTCATAACATATGTATGTTATTTTCATTAATTGATAAAGTTAATTATTATTCATCATTACTATTATTAACAAAATTCACATTATACATACATATTATTTTTATGAAGCAAGGTATTCTGTTATACATATTTTAATGAATACATATGCCCAACAGTAGTTATAAGATTAATTATAAAATAGCAAAGTATCATAGCACTTTGGAAAATGAGGAAAATTATCCTTCTGATATGTCAAGGAAGACAGGGTTTTCATTGTGGGATAGGAAACGTGATTACATAAGGCACAAAGAATCATACATTTTAAACTAACAAGAACTCACAGTTGAACTGATGAGATCAAGTTAAGAAAATAAGATAGTAAAAAGTTTTCACTCTCAGTGTTTTTAACAGTGGTGGCCTTTCAGAACTCCATTTCATTTGCATAAAGTGAGAGAGCCATTCCCCTCAGTTCTTATCACAAAGCTCTGGAAAGTAAAACAGGTTTTATCCATTCCATATTTAGGGAAACACAGGTTTCATCCTTGCAATTCCTGGTTTAACAAGAACTATAGGAAAGTAATATCTAACCAAGGAGATATTTATGAAAAAAAAATATTGAATTGACCACCTTATGTATCTTTTCTGTTTAACCATCTTCTTACTTCCAAAAAAAATCATAGTTTGGTTTATTTGACTTAGCTGAACTTGACTGTTAGAACCAAAAATAAGGCAAATTTGAAGACATAATTGCCATGGTGAGAGGCTCTAGAAAAGTGAAATCCTCTCATTGGTCTACTTACCCATCATGTGGCATCTTCAGAACTACCTTTTATATCACTAAACACCTTCTAGAATGGCCAAAATCCAAAACACTGACAACACCAAATGCTGGTGAGGATGTGGAAAAACAGGAACTCTTCATTGCTAGTGATGGGTCTGTGGTCAAAGGAATGAGGCTGATACAAAAGCAAAGATTAAGCAAAGCTTTATTTCCCACCAAGCATCAGAATTTTGCTGACCTGCCAGGGCCCTGGCCGATCAGGGTCACTTCCCAAAAGAGAGAGAGAGAGCGGCCATGCCTATTCTTACAGGCTACCTTTTATAGGGGAAAACTACATCCCGAGCTGACCCGACTCACGTAGCTTGCCAGAGTTAATTCTCTCACTATGCTGTGATGATGAATACATTTAATCCCACAGAGTGGTTTACCAGGGGATCTCCATTGGTCAGGGTCTGGGAGGTTAAGGGGCTTAACTGATTGGTCGTCTCCCCTAACCTGGCTCACCTTTGTTTTCCAGGGGCCCTTTGCCCATTTCTCCCAGAGCTGTTTTTCTGAGTAAACAAGATGGCGGCGTCAATTTCTAAATAGGTCCTTACACTAGTAGGAATGAAAAATGATATGGTCGTTTTGGAAGACAGTTTGGCAGTTTCTTAAAAACTAAGTGTACTCTTATCATGGGATCCAGCAATTTTCTCCTTGATATTTCCCAAAGGAGTTGAAAACTCTCATCCACACAAAAACGTGCACACAGATATTTGTATCAGTTTTAATCATAACTGCCCAAACTTAAAAGCCATCAATATGTCCTTCAGCAGAAAAATGGATAAATAAACTGTGGTATAGCTAAACAATCAGTACTTAAAAAGGAATGAGCTATCAAGATGTGAAAAGACATGTAAGATTCTTCAGTGCATTTTACAAAGTAAAAGAAGCTAATCTGAAAAGGCTACATTCTGTATGATTCCAACTGTGTGATACTCTGGAAAAAGCAAAACTATGGAGATAAAAAAAAAAAAATCAGTGGTTGCTGTGGCTGAGGGATGAATGGGTAGAGCATATAGGATTTTAAGGCAGTGAAAATACTCTGTATGATACCATAATGACGGACACATAATTATGATGTGTCAGTGTAGGTTCTTCAGTTGTAACAAACGTACTATGGTTGTGGGAAATGTTGGTAACGTGGAATAACAATTCCTGTTCACCTTTGCATCACAGTTCCAGTGCCACCTCTCTGACCCTCTCAGGGTAGGCTGAGCACCAAGCCTTCATTCTCCTGCTTTTTGGGCTCAGAGATAGGGTAGGTACGTAGGGTGGGGGAATAGTCAGCAGAGAGGGTGATGAATGCTAGGATGGTGAAGTACAGGCTTCAGTCTGAGTCCCAGTTCTGTGGAAGAAGTGACACTGCAACCGTTAGCCAGGTGAAGAGGGGGTGGAGGGACAGTTTTATGCCAAGGGAAGAGCATGTACAAAGGCCCAGAGAAGGGAGGCTAAAGAGTTATACTGGCCCAGATAGAAAGGGGATTTAAGCCATATCAGAGATTTGGACTTTATGCTGAGAGCAAACAGCAGCCCTTAAATGGTTTAAGCAAACTTAAGTAGATCATGAATTATAAAATGAAAGAGATGAGAGCAGCCAGCAGAGATAAATCAGGAGACTTCTCTTAATTGAGAAGGGAGGTGATGGTGGCTTGATTTAGGTTAGTGACAGGGGAGGTGGAGAGTAATGAAAGGGCTTGGAAAATGATAAGGAAAATGATAAGCAATAATCAGTAGGACTTGGTGATGCATAAAGAAAGGCTAAAAGTATAAGAGGAATCGGATGGTGACCCTATCTCATGAGATGGGAGGCAGGTGAGAAAGCTGGTTTACTGTAGATATGAGTTGCTCTAAAGACACTTACAGCTTAATTTTTTATTTCTCAGCTACAGTGGAGTCATTTAATGTTTAGCTCATCTATGTGCCAAGCCCTGTTCTAGGCACTAGGGTACAGTAATAAATAAGGCAGAAAAAAATTCTTGCCCTCTTGGTGCTTGCATGTCAGTGGGGAGATAGGGAAAAATACATTTGTATATTATACAGATATCAGAAGATAAGTGCCATTAATGGGGAAAAGAGGCTAGAATGGGGTTCTAAGTGAGAAGGTGACAATCTGGACAAAGACCTGAGGATGTGTGGGAACATGCATGTGAGTGCCTGGGGAAAGAATGTTCCCAGTAGAGGGACCAGGAAGTGCCATGAGGCAGAGGTGTACCTGGCATGTCCCACGGAGGCCAGAGTGGCTGCAGAAGAGCGAGGAAAGAGGGCTAAGGCTAACAGAAGACAGTGTTGGTCTTTACAGGCACTATAAGAATTTGGATTTTAGTCTGAGGGAAATGGGAAGTCACTGGAAGGTTTTCAGACTAAGAGAGAGACAACCTGACATATGTTTGGTCAGGATGCTCCTTGGGGCAAGAGCAGAAGTTTGGAGTCCAGGTAGCAGGCTATTTTTGTGGTCCAGGTGGGAGATGAAGGTAGCAGTGGTGGGAGGCAGTCAGATGACAGATGTATTTTGAAATCTCTGCTGATGGGTTGGATGTGAGGTGTGGTAGAAAGAGAAGACTCACAAACACAACCCATGCCGACATACTGCCCCATAGGCCTTACTCGCAGATGCTCTTTATGAATGGCATTCCCTTGGTGCCTGTGTTCACTTCTGTGGTTCACCACAAAGTCTATTTCCACGAGCATTTGAGCTTGATGGTACCAATTATGGTATCTTTAACATCACCACAAAATAATTGATCCATGTTCTATACCCTCTTAATATGACCCTCAAGAAGCAGGTGCTTTCTGTTCTTAGGTGCTGCATAATATTTTGAAATATTTAACTCCTTTATTCTACCTGAATTTTCCCCTTTTTCTTTCTTCTGCGAAAGTCCCCAATGCCATACCATTAAACTCAAGGAGTAACATAATATGTGGGCAAAAGCAAAGTGGATCGCTTTGAAGTAGAAATTAAGAACTAGCCCATGGGTCTCCACATCTCCTTTCCCTCAGCCACACTAGCCTACAATATTCCATATAGAGTCTACTCCATCAGCATGGGTCCTGAAGTGAAAAGAATGTGGAATACATAATCTAGTCCTCAAAAAACATGTAGCATGAGGGAGTCATGCTACATAAGCTACTATAAGCCATTGGTTGGGAGTCATTTTTTACTGCAGCAGAACCTAGCCTATCCTGACTGATATAGTCACTTATTAGTGATACATATTGAACCACTCAGCAAGGTTGCTGAGATTCTGGGCCTCAAACCTGGGCAGTGTTGCTGCAGTTACTGCACCCATAGCAAAATGTAAGACTGCATCTTTATTTATTATTATTATTGTTGTTGTTGTTGTTGTTGTTATGTCATTATTATTTTAAACTAGAACATGTATCATGACTAATTGCAGAAATCCTGAAGATGTAATGGATCCTGCAACACCTGCTGTTGGATTTACATGTTATTCCTACATGGAATCCATGCCTAAATCTGCAGCATACAATCTTTGGGTGCCTTATCTTTCAACCTTAGCACTCCAGTTTTACTTTCTCTTCTACTTAGCTGGGAAGCCACACTTGCCATAGGTCAACTTCCCCTAAGATGATAGATCTTAAAATCACAGCAGCAACACAACACATGTGTCTCATTGCCAGACTGCCCAAATGATTACCTTCTCTTTAACACTTTGCTTCTGCAGCTGAGACAAAAGAGGCCTGAAGAGTAATACTGCGTCTTTATATAAACACAAGAGTTGCAGCACACTTAAAGAAATAAATCTGATTATTTAAAACACAAGAGTTGCAGACAACTCAGACAAGAAACATACACAACTTTTTTTTTTACCTCATTTCTGTTTCAAGCCTCTATCAGACTGCTATAAACTCCACTGCAGGGTTGCATCTAAGAGAGTATATCCTGGACATACTTCTAAGTTGGTAGACACAGATACACAGAGTGACCTTCCTAATTCCCATAACTCCCCTTGTTTAGACTTCTCCACTGACTTCCACCTTATACTGAGTAAAGTGCAAACCTTACCATGACCTGTACTTCCCCTTGCACTGAATTTTCACTCCTCTAGTCTCTTCTCCTACCTCCTGGTACCATCCATGCAGGCCTTCAGCCAGTTCCTAAACTCATAGCCTGGCTCCCAAGTAGAATGGTGCCACCTGCAGTCAAGTCTGGAGCTCGCTGCTCCCTGATCTTCCCAAGACGGGCTTCTCCTGCTCCTGTAGATCTCAACTTCGCATTTATTTCTTGAAAGAGCTTTCCCTGGCTAGCCTTTCTCCACACTGCCTGTTCTCTTTCCCCCACCTCCAATGAACACATTTACTTATGAATTTATCATTGCCTGAACTTATCATGTTGATTTATTTACTTATTATCCATCTCTACCCCACTTCACACACCACACAGGGAAGAAATGTGTGTCTTATTAACTATAGAAAACCTGTTGAAAACTCCTGCAGGGCCTGACACATGGTAAACGCTCAATTTTAGAGATATTATTAATATTTTAAAGAGTATTGATATGTATTGTCAAAATGTTTTCCAAAAAAAATTGGACGATTTATATTCTTGCCCTGCACCCTTGATACTATCAGATAAAATTTACAAATTTTAATTTGCTATTGACCAAATTTGAATCTGATTATTTAAAATCTGCTTTTCTTTGATTACTATTTTTAAAAAAAATTTTTTAAAGATTTTATTTATTTATTTGCCAGAGAGAAACAGCTAGAGAGGGAACACAAGCAGGGGGAGTGAGAGAGGGAGAAGTAGGCTTCCCGCTGAGCAGGGAGCCCGATGTGGGACTCGATCTCGGGTCTCCAGGATCATGACCTGAGCCGAAGGCAGTCGCTTAACCAACTGAGCCACCCAGGCGCCCCTCTTTGATTACTATTAAGGCTGAATATTTCTTATCCTTCTTCTCAAAATTGTTTATTCATACCCTTTTTCCATTAACCAGTTAGGAAGTTAGTGCTTGTCATAGTAATTTACATATCTTTTTTATAATGAAAGCTAGAATTTTAAAGATCAGTGACCTTCTGGGAGCTTGAATATATTTTAAAACATATCACTGGAAGCCCAAGATGAACACACGAACAAAAATTGTTTAGTTTGTTTTGTTTATTTGTTTGTTTTCATTATGGGAGGTGCATTCCCAGTTCATAAGCCATGTCAAGGGGATTATTGCAGGGTTAAACAAAACGCTTTTCACAATGTGATAAAATACCCTATTGAAAACAGAGATAGAAACATGCAAAGTGAGTCTGGTGGATAAGCAGAAGTCCTAAAGCAGGCTTCAAAATAAGACTGAAGGTGAATTCCAAAGGGAATTGCAAATCGAGGTCTCTTTATGAAACCAGCATTAGATGAAGTTACAATTAATAATATTAAGGCTAATTTAAAGGCAAGATAACTATTACTTCAATTTATTGTTTATTAATTCATTTAAATCATGCTTATTAACTCTGTACACTTGAGCCATTTTAATAAAAAATTGACTTGGTGGGTATTTTGTGTCAGCCCCTCTAGATTTTCCTCCTCCTATTTCCGTGCCCCAGGGGGCTGACCCTCCTGTTGGAAAGGAGATTGGAGGGTAAGAGGAGAGAGCTGTTGGAATGTTTATTCCCCAGGCTCTTCTCTCCCTGTGGGGCCCTGATTTAACTACATTCCTTTAGTGGAGGTCATATCACCTGCTGGGTGGCCCTCTTCTACAACCACAGCTACTCCTTCAGGCCCCTCCCCCAACCCCTTCCTCCTCTTGCCCCTTGAGAGGAGGGGCATGATGGCTCTATGTTATTTCTAGCCTTAGAATACTGTCCCTGTGGTCAAACTTAGCCCTGTCCTCACCCCAGAGATAGTCCCTTCATTACATGCTCCTCGGTTATCCCACTTGAACCTGCCATTTGCTGCCAGGATCTTGATTGATAAAGGATGTTCCTTATTAAAAAGAAGGAAGAAAAGAAAAAATGAAGGAAGGAAGGAAGGGTGGGAGGAAGGAAGGGGTACAAATTTAATAGTCACCTGTTAGTTGTATTACTACCACTTAGTAAAATCATAAAGTATACAAAGAGGAAATAATCTCTTAACAATTAGATTTATAAACCTCAGTAATGACAAACCTAATAACGTATTTCCCTGTTTTCTTTGCACAGCTCTACTTCCATCGCATCCCTGTACCTTTCTTTGTTATATATGTTGGCAGAGACAGCTAGTTGTCTCTGCATATCTATTACCCTCTTTTAGTAATGAATCCCCAAGTTTTGGCTGGGCCCATAGATGTCCAGCTCAAGGTTAAATTTCTGATCCTTCTCTATAATTAGATGTGGCCATGTGACCAAGTGTTGGTCACTAGGATATGAGCAGAAACAACAGGTATACCCCCAGGTCATGCCTTGAACGGGAAGGCATGACTGACTACCACCTCCACCTCTCCCCTTCCTGCCAGACTGTTATAGGGTAACCAAACGATCCCTGTTTGTACAGATTCCTGAGACTCAGGACTTTCTGAGCTAAAACTGTGAAGATCTTAGGCAAATGGGGACAACTTGAACAACCTACGTATAGATACAATGGTAAAGACTAGAGTAGCCATTTTGGAAGCTGTTGAACCCCTAGCTCTCTCACATCATTGAAAAATACATTCTTATTTTGTTCGCGCTTTTGTTATTTTGGTATCTCTTACAGTGCCAAACCTATATCCCAATGAAGTCATGGGTTTTTTTTTTCTTTTCTTTCTTGTTTTTTTTCTCTTTCCTTTCTTCTTTTCCATCTTTCCTCATGTGTTCCTCTCCCCACTTTTGTCATATTCTCCTTGAGAGCATGCACTCCCCACCGGAATATGATAATGGTTCTTGTTAAATTTACTTAAGTTTTTATTTATGTTGTATTTTTAAAAGATAGCCCATTAAACATATAATTACCATATGACCCTGAAAACCCTCTCTTGGGTTTGTACCCAAAATAACTGAAAATAAATGCTCAATCAAAACTCAGAGATGAATGTTTATAGCAGAATTATGCACAACAGTCAAAATTTGGAAACAATCCAAATGTCCAACAACTGATGAATGGATAAACAAATGTGGTATACACATTCATTCAAATATTATTTGGCCACAAAAAAAATAATGAAGTACTGATACACACTACAATATGGATAAAATTTTAAAACACTGTGCTAAGCAGCAAAAGACCACATATTGTATGTCTCCATTTATGGGAACTATATGACTATGCCCTTCTACATAGACAGACGTAGATGACTGATTGCCAAAGGTTGGAAGAGAGGGAAATGAGGAGTGACTATTTAATTGATATAGGGTTTCTTTTCGCAGTGATAGAAACTTTCTGGAACTACATAGTGGTGATAGTTGAACAACATTGTAAACATACTCATGCCACTGAATTGTACACTTTAAGATGGTTGAGATAGTGAACTTTATGTTACGTGAATTTCACTAGACACACACACACACACACACACACACACACACACGACTACATAAGTGGAGCTGTGAAAGTTGAGGAAGCTGGTTGTGTTTCCTTCCTCCCTCCGATAGATTCTTCTCACTGTTTTACCTTTCTTACAATTTTCTAGAGAAGTAGAGTAGTAACACCCAGAGCACAGCCTTCCTTTGACTTTCACCACAAGCCACTGGGCCCCACTCCTCCTTTTTTAAGGAGGGCTCTCTGTTTGCCCCTGAACTGGGTACTGGGCACTGGGCCCTATTTACATATGTCAAAAGTCAGGGGAATATTCTCAACTGCTGAGGTCTAACACGGTAAAAGTTCCTCTGAGGTAGATGTGAATAATCAACCCCTAATACAAGTTAGGGGTTTAAGAGTTAGGGCTTTTCCTAACGGATACTAGATTAATTCTAATAGGGGATATGATAGACAAAATAATGGTCTCCTAACATCATCCATGTCTTAATCCCCACAACCTGTAAATATATATATTTTTATTACATGGCAAAAGGGTTCTGTAGATACACTGAAGTTAAGAATCTTGAGATGGAGATTATCCTGGACTGTCCAGGTGGACCAGATGTAATCAAGAGTCCTTGGTGTGGGGGTGATGGGGGAGGTTGTTCAGGAGGGTCAGAGAAGGAAATTGTGACTACAGAAATGGATGAGAGATAGGGGTGGGAGAGAGATAGAGAGAGAGACAGAGACAGAGAGGGAGAGAGATGGCCTCTAGAGGCTGGAAAACACAACAAAACAGATTTTCCCCTCCAGTCTCCAGAAAAAACTTAGCTCTGCGGTATCTTGATTTTAGGACTTCTGAGGTCCAGAAATGTAAGATAATAAATTTGTGTTATCTTGGGGCGCCTGGGTGACTCAGTCAGACAAACCTCCAACTATTGGTTTCAACTCAGGTCATGATCTCAGAGTTGTGAGATAAGCCCCACATCCATTTCTGCACTCAGCTCTGAGTCTGCTTGGGATTTTCTCTCTCGCTCTCTCTGCCCCTGCCCTCCCTCTCTGTTTTTCTCTCTCATGCACAAATAACGTAAATAAAAACTTTTTAAAAAATGTGTTATTTTAAGCCAAAAAAAAAAAAGAAAAGAAAAGAAAAGAAAAGGGAAGGGAAAGGAAGGAGGGAGAGAGAGAGGGAGGAAGGGAGAGAGGGAGGGAGGAAGGGAGGGAGGAAAGGAGAGAGGGAGGGAGAAAGGGAGGGAGGGAGGGAGGGAGGAAGGAAAGAACGAAGGGAGGAAGGAAGGAAGGAAGGAAGGAAGGAAGGAAGGAAGGAAGGAAGGAAAAAGAAAGAAAGAAAAGATGGCATGGTTGAAACTTTTCTGGTTCTACTTCAAGAAATCTTAACATCTTTAAAAAATAATGTTTTCCCCTGTATACCTGTAAAGCAAATGGACATTTTTACTCCTAGTGAGTTAATGATAAAGGCTATCCTTTGTTGATTGCTTGTGACATAATTTGTAAGCTTTAGCTTGTGGAATCTTTCAAATAGCATTATAAGGGAGGTATACTATTCTTACTTTTCTCATAAGAAACCCAAGCTTGAGAGAAGATAGGAAATTTACCTAAGAGCATGTAGCTTAGAAGAGTGAGTGAATCTGCATTCAAAGCTGGTGTGTTCATTTACCACTGTCTTGTACAGCCCGTGACCCTCAGTGTAAAAAGATAGCCCATTATTGACTGCTGCAGCTGTGATGGGCACATACAAGGGGGTGAAGGGGCCTCCTGGCAACTCAGTTGGTTTGACAGATTTGGCTGTCAGCTGCTCATTATTCCAGTGTGGCTCCTCCCAGAGCATCCTTTGAGGGGGCCTGCCCCTTTCACTGCTCCCACACCTTCCTTGTAGGGCTGCTTCAGCCTGAAATTCCTGCTTAAACACTCACCCTTGACCATGTGTCATGAGGATATTTTTCCTTATTAAGGATTTAGTCTGAAATACTTTTACTTGTGTATTTCTGTATTGTCTCAGTATTTTTTTAATCCTGATTTATCTTGCTTTGAATATTTTAAATGGTATTATTTTTTCACTTTCAAGTCTATCAGTTTTCTAGTTTTATTTTTCTGATCTTTTCATATTAGTTTGATTTTAATCTTTTAAAACTTTTTAATCTTTTATATGCATTTAAACAATATTTTATTTTTCTAACATTGTGGTTAATTTTCAATCTTTTTTTGCTTTGCTTTTTTTTTTTTTTTTGAGGGGGAAGAGGATGAGGGTGAAAAAGAGAGAGAGAGAGAGAGAGAGAGAGAGAGAGAGAATATCTTAAGCAGGCTTGATATCCAGCACACAGCCAGACTTGGGGATCTCATGACCTGAGATCCTGACCTGAGTCGAAATCAAGAGTTGGTAGCTTAATCAATTGAGCCACTCAGGTGTCCCCTTTTTAATCTTTTTGTAACTATTTTTCTCCCTTTTTTCTTTTTCTTTTTTTTTTTTTACCCTGTTATACTTTAGCAGTTGCTATTTTATTTTCAATATGTTTGATCATTTGGTTTCACTTGTTTCAATTTTTAAGAAATTCTTTACATTTTAAATTTTTACATTTTTTAAATTCTAAATTTTAAATTCCTTACATTTAAAATTTTTACATTTTAAATTTTTAAGAAATCCTTTACATTTTAAATTAATTAGTTTCCATATATCTGAGAAGGGGCTAATATCCAACAAAAATGTTTAAAAAAGCCTTACAGGGCACCTGGGTGGCTCAGTGGGTTAAAGCCTCTGCCTTCAGCTCAGGTCATGATCTCAGGGTCCTGGGATGGAGGTCGCATCAGTCTCTCTACTCAGCAGGGAGCCTGCTTCCTCCTCTCTTTCTGCCTGCCTCTCTGCCTACTTGTGATCTCTCTCTCTGTGTCAAATAAATAAATAAAATCTTTGAAAAAAAATTTTAAATAAAAAAAGAGCCTGGGACACGTGGGTGGCTCAGTTGGTTAAGTGACTGCCTTCGGCTCAGGTCATGATCCCGGAGACCCAGCATCAAGCCCCACATCGGGCTCCCTGCTATGCAGGAAGCCTGCTTCTCTCTGTCTCACTCCCCTTGCTTGTGTTCCCTCTCTCACTGTGTTTCTTTCTGTCAAATAAATAAATAAAATCTTTTTAAAAATTAAATTTAAAAAAGCCTTACATAACTCAACACTAAAAAACCAAAATCATTCAATCAAAAAATGGGCAGAGTA
This sequence comes from Spilogale gracilis, assembly GCA_004023965.1. Taxonomy (NCBI): domain Eukaryota; kingdom Metazoa; phylum Chordata; class Mammalia; order Carnivora; family Mephitidae; genus Spilogale; species Spilogale gracilis. The sequence goes on along the minus strand of PITA01005994.1, from coordinate 54,560 downwards.
TCCGAATAGGCATTCTTCCAAAGAAGACATACAGATGGACAATAGACACATGAAAAGATGTTCAACATCACTCATCCTCAGGGAAATGCAAGTCAAGACCACAATGAGAGATCACCTCACACCTGTTAGAATGGCTAGTATCAAAAAGATAAGAAATAACAAGTATTGCCAAAGTTGTGGAGAAAAGAGTACCTTTGTGCACTGTTAGTGAGGATCCAAACGGTGCCACCATTGTGGAAAACAGTAGTTTCCTCAAAAAATTAAAAATAGAACTACCATACATTCCAGTAATTCCACTTTTGGGTATTTACCCAAAGAACACAAAAACAGTAATTTGAAAAGATACACGCAATCTATGTTTATTGCAGCATTATTTATAATAGGCAAGACATAAAAGCAACCCAGGTGCTCATCAATAGATAAATGGATAAAGAAGATGTGTGTGCATGCAATGGGATATTACTCAGTCATGAAAAAGAATGAAGCCTTGTCATTTGTGACAACATGGATAGAGCTAGAGAGTATTATGCTAAATGAAATAAGTCAGACAAAGACACATGCTAAATTAATCTAAAAAACAAAACAACAAAAAATTCATAAATACAGACTACTAGTAGCTGCCAGAGGGGTTGGGGCTTAGAGGATGGGCGAAATAGGTGAAGGGGATTGAGAAGTACAAGCCTCCGGTTATAAAATAAAGAAGTCACAGGGATGAAAAATGCAACATGGGGAGTACAGTCACTAATGTAATAATGTGTGGTTACAGAAGGGAACAACACCGTGAGCATTGTGTAACATAGATAAATTTCGAATCACTGTTGTAGTGATTGTACTTGAAACTAATGTAACATCACATGTCAGAAATACTTCAATAGAAAATTAATTAGTGTCCTTACTTTATTTATTTCATAATTTCTATTCTTAAACTATTAGTCTCTTTTGTTATCTGAGCACATTCTTTTGGCTTGGGATTTATTTATTCCTTCTTAAAGATCATTTGATACTTTGTTGTTGGAATTCATTTTCATATTTACATTTATTTTAAACTCCTTAAAAATAATTTCATATTTCAATTGTGCCATTACTTGTACCACATGAATTATTAAGCTCTGGTTTGGTTTGGTTTGAATTTGTTTCATGCATTTGAACCATGATTCTTTTCCTCCCCATTTCATTGATTCCTTTGTCCACTTGAGAAGATAACTTTATCTTAATAGCTTTATCTATTTATTCTTATTCTTTACTTTTTACTACTTGTTTTCATAATGAGGAAGTCGGTGGAAAGTTGGAAACGTCAGCAAAAACTCTTCACAGAAACTGGGAAGACTTTTCAGCTATGGCTACAGCTGTCCCTCTGGTTTCTCTTAATAGATTTCACATGCTCTTTGGCACTGTTCTGAAGATTTTAAAAATAGCTATATGAGAAACACATCACCCCTCTGAATGTCTTTCTGCCACAGACAGCTTGTGGTGCACCGGTTGGGGGCATGGATTTAGTGGACACGGTTACTGAGTTTGGGGAACAGTGTGTTGAATAAAGGCACAGAGGCCCAACCAGAGCCACACACGGAGGCTAGTGGTGGGAATGCACCAGAGATTATTTTCTGCTGATGTTCACGTTGTCATTGCCCCCTAAGATCCTGAAAAACATCTCTTCAGCAAGCGAGTCATTGTGACATTCAGTCCACAAACATAGGTACATGAGAAACCTAAGCCTGTTTACCTCCTCTACTCCTTATCTTAAACTCCATCTCTGGTCTACCAAAAGAATCTGATGGAAGTCATGGCTGAGGTCCCCATTCATACAGTTGCATTCAAAGACAGGTGTGCAAGGTGTCTATCTGGTCATTGGTCATCTCAGCCAGGACCACGATATGCTCCTGTTCCATGCCTGACAAAAAGACGAGGGTACCCATTCATTCCAAGCCTGAAGACTCACTTCCTGCCTGGCCCTCCTTCTCCTCTGCCTCCTTTCCTATTGACTTTTTGGTTTAGGGATGATTCTTCTGTCATTCAAAATTTCTCTTCGGGCAGGTCAAGTGAAGCTTACCTCATGTAAGTGACAAGAGCTGGACCTAAAGGTCCTCCCTTCTGTGGAGTTTGGGTTGGAGAGGGTTATCTGGGAGGCACACTCCATTCCAAGATTAGACCATGAAGCAGGTTCTGAGAATGGAGGACCCCAACAGACAGAAACGGAATGTCCACCCGTATATATCCCACACTGGGGGGCCAGGAATATCAGTTTAGCATGCCATCTGGTATCTGATTTGAAGTACCAACAAAAGGTTTGGGACTAGATGGCTTATTAGCTGTGCCACCAAATCCAGCTATAGCTGCATATTAAAGCAAGGTCAGAAATAAGTATTCTGGACTTTCATATTGTTTCCCTCAATTTCTTAGTGTACTTTCTGGGTACAATCTGGAAAGCTTTTTCTCAATGAAATACAACTGACTTTTGGAGTGGGATAATTCTTTGATACATAGGACTGTTCCTACCCACTAAATGCCAGTAGCCTTCCCAGTCATGCTGATAAGCAAAACAAAAGCAAAAACAAAACAAAATAAAACAAAAACCAATTCTCTCATATTTCTCAGTGCCTCCTAATAGTCAAGAATAGGAGAAGGATTGGGTCCCAGGATCTGAATCTGCAAATTTTGCAGGTGTCAGGATGACTGGACACTTCCAGAGCCCAGGAGGAGCTTGAGCTCCTGGAATATATACCCAGAAGGGAAACTACTTCTCTGGCTCTGTGACTCATTTAGACTTTGAAGGCTTTGGAAGGGACCCAGTAGGTCTTCTATGGCCAGGTTTCATTCTCCTTGACTTACCTCTCCTGGCACAAAATCATTGCCTTACATATGGTGACAAGAGCAATTGGGATCTCCCACTAAAGCAGAGCTTCTTTCTCAAGAGTGGGGGCTAGGTGGAAGATGGTTTCCCCCACCAGTCGGCCACACTTACCTGGACAAGTTGCTGGGGCCAGATGAGAAATTCTGAGCTATCTCAAGAAGAGAGCTCCCCACCCAGAGCTGGAGAGGAGGGGTAGAAACCGTGTGTTCGAGACTGAACCAGTCTGGAGTGCAGTTTCCATCTCTCTGAGTTAGGAAAGTGGAGGCAGGGAGCATACCTGGGTTCAAATATTATCAATTCTTGCTCTTCATACTGAATTCTGATAGGTTTTCTTGAATAAGTATTTCTTCAGTTGCTGGGGACCATTTCCAGAGGCTTTCTGTGGTTTGGGTTCTTTTTTTTTTTTTTTTTTTTTTTTTTAAGTAATTTTCACCAGCTTCTCTTGGGAGTGGGTCCACTCCAGAAGTCCCTCTTTCAGGTTCTCTTTTTGTATCTCTAAGCCAGAAAATCTTGGTTGTGTGTGTGTTGGGTCCTTTCATGGGAAGTGGGAAAGCAGCATAGTGTCTCAAGTGACATAGCTTCTATTTGGCAGAAGGCAATTCTCTGGAAAAAGGATCTGCTGTGAGCTCTTAGCTACTGACCCTACAGCAGCTAGAGAATGGATGTCCTGCCCAAACAAAGGGGATCTGGGAAGACCACAAAAGAATTCTACTTTGTTACTTGGGCCAGGCCTAGGGACTAGGATGCAAGGTGACTAAGAAGCACCTAGGATACAAAATTCAAAGAGGCACTCCCTCTTAGGGTCATGCAAATGCAAGGCCAATGTCTGAGCATGGGAGCTTTGTCCCCTCATGCCTTATCCTAGGGACCCTGACACCACTCACCCTTTGTTCCCTCTGTTAGACATACCTGTGACTTTCATCCCACCAATGACTCTTTCTTGAGGCATAAGCAATTCCTCACCTTCTGTGCATCACTGAACACTGCAAACACTTCCGTTGCAGTGCACAGGGCACCATAGTATTTTTATTTTTTATTTATTTATTTATTTATTTATTTATTTATTTATTTATGCTCATGTCTCACCCACTTAATGGACCATAATCAGGAATAGGGTCTAGTTCTCCCTGGCATCAGTAGCCCTAGGCATACTAGGCATTCAACAAATGTTGGTTAATTAAATGAAGGAATCTAACCAGTCACTCAGCTCCTACTTCACAGTAAATCTATGAAATAAATGTTAGAGCTGGAATATCCCTTCTTAAGCATCTGATCCAGTCTTTCTCACACTTGAATATTATTTACAAATGTTTTCTACACAAAAACTATTCCACTAAATCCCTGACACTATTTTCGTGGACCCACAGATTCCTCGTTTCCAGTTTGAGAACACATGAAAAGTCTTACTCTATGCACACTTCAGGGATTTTTTTTCAAAGATTTTATTTATTTATTTGACAGAGAGAGAGAGATCACAAATAGGCAGAGAGGCAGGCAGAGAAAGAGGGGGAAGCAGGCTCCCCGCCAAGCAGAGAGCCTGATGTGGGACTTGATCCCAGAACCCTGAGATCATGACCTGAGCCGAAGGCAGAGGCCCAACCCTCTGAGCCACCCAGGTGCCCCAACTTCAGGGATTTTTCACAGCAAATAGGAAGCTACTTCATTAGAAAAGGTTAAGGAAATTTTTTTGAGATTATCATCAAAAAGAAAGCTGCAAATTAAAAGTTTCTCTTGGAACTCAGCCTTGTTCATGTTCCCCCAGATCTCACCCCAACCCCTCATTTTTAACTAAGCTTCATAGGGCAGGGAAATTCAAGTTTGCATTTTAATTCTGCTGATTTTTAGCTTTCTGGAGATGAGTAAGTCACTTGACCTATAAAAGCCTCAGTTTCGGGGCACCTGGGTGGCTCAGTTGGTTGAGCAACTGCCTTCAGCTCAGGTCATGATCCCGGAGACCCGGGATCGAGTCCCACATTGGGCTCCCTGCTCTGCAGGAGGCCTGCTTCTCCCTCTCTCACTCCCCCTGCTTGTGTCCCCTCTCTGGTTGTGTTTCTCTCTGTTAAATAAATAAAATCTTTAAAAAAAAAAAAAGCCTCAGTTTCTCCATCCACTTAGTAGTAATAATAATGTCAATGGTCTAGGGTTGTCATGGGCATTGAGTTAGAAAATCTGGGAAGGTGCTTTGGATGACACACCAGGCCATACACACTGAAGTTTGTTATTATGTAGAAAAAACTCACTCTTGGAGGCACCTGGGTGGCTCAGTTGGTTAAGCAACTGCTTTCGGCTCAGGTCATGATCCCGAAGACCCGGGATCGAGCCCCACATCGGGTGCCCTGCTCGGCAGGAAGCATGCTTCTCCCTCTCTCACTCCCCCTGCTTGTGTTCCCTCTCTGGCTGTGTTTCTCTCTGTCAAATAAATAAAATCTTTAAAAAAAGGAAGAAAGGAAGGAAGGAAGGAAGGAAGGAAGGAAGGAAGGAAGGAAGAAAGAAAGAAAAGAAAAAACTCACTCTTCCTCTTGCATGTCTCCTTTACTCTCACACAACTACCACACTCACAGAGTTTCTGTCACCAGGTGTGAGTGAGCTTTGCCCCTAACAAGCAATATTCTTCAACATCAGTTGTGTGTCCCGTAATTTAATTCAGTTCTAACACTATCTACCTGGAAAGACCTGGGTCCCACCGGTGGAGGGCGCCATCCCACAAGACTGCCTGCACCCCACTTCAAATGCCAGTCACAAGTCCAGGTGGTCACCTGCACTTCTCACGAATGGGCTATATTGGAAGTTCCCACGACAACCTCCTTAGATCAGATTAATTTGCTAGAGCAGCTCAGAAGACACAGGGAAACCATTTACTTACCATTTACCAGTTTCTCTTAAAAGGATGTGATAGAGGATCCAGATAGATATCCATATGGAAGTGATGCATAGGGCCTGGTGTATGGAAAGGGATGTCGATCTTGCATGCCCCCTCCAGGCACATCACTCTCCTGGCATCTCTCTGTGTTCACCAACCTAGAAGCAATCTGAACTCTGTATTTTTGAGATTTCATGGAGGTTTCATCACATAGGCACAGTCAATCATTAATTCCATTTCCAGCTCCTCTCCCCTCTCTGGAAGACAGAGTAAGGTTGAAAATGCCAAACTTCTCATTGTGGCTTGGTCTTTCTGGTGACGAGTTCCTAAGAGGGAGCCCAACAAGAGTCCCTTCATTAGAACAAAAGACATTCCTATCACCTAGGAAATTCCAAGAGATTTTGGTGCTCTGTGTCAGAAACCAGGGTCAAAGACCAAATGTTAGAACAAAAGATGCTTCTATAGTGCTCTTACCACTTAGAAAATTACAAGGGTGTTAGGATCTTTGTGCCAGGAACCGGGGCAGAAACTAATATACATATTTTCTATCATCTCACTGTTGGTACTGCTCATGGGCCAAGTATATCACAGAAAGCTTCTGACCTTTCCAAGAACACTTTGCCAGACATTACAGAGGTGGGGGCAGGGCTCAACACATGTGATGAAGGCGATGGAGGACAAGGTGCCCCTGTCTTATGTTGCTGGCAATTCAAGATGGTACTCCTTCCTCTGTCAGGAAGGATGGAGGCTTCCCCGAGGTGATGTTTTCTTCTCTGCTTCATTCATCGGACACGCTTGGACTTTATGGGGGCAGCCCATGCCCATGTGGCTACAGGGCACAGAATAGCATTTACCTCCAGACCCCATTGTGAGCCTGGCCCCAGCTTTCTCAGGCAGTGAGTCTAAACCTCAGTTATCCCATAGACCAGAAAACCCTGTTCCAGGAGAACTGGACACTTAGGGGTCTAAGGCTATCCCAGTCCCTCCTGCCCATGTTGGCTGCCCCTACCTAATCTAACATCTTTCTTAGCAGCAAACTATAGTTGCCATTGCCTCCTACTCCCAACACCGCAGGCTCTGGGCCCCAGTCACAGCTGCTGCAGGTCTCTGAAAGGGTCACAACCCAACCCAAACTTTAAACCCTGAGCAAAGAAAGGCTGTTCTAAGTCAGAGGATCTCCAAAAAAGCCTGCCAGCCGTCTGGTTGATATGAAAACCTCCCCAGGGTCCAGAGTCCAGGGGGTCTCCTGTCTGGTCTCAAGGCAAGTTGCACAGTGTATTTTCCAAAAAGACCCCCACCCAACCAAATGACAACATCACTAAGGGAGCCCATTGCCATGATATATGCTACAGACTGAAAGTTGATATCCCTCCTCTCCCCCCAACCCAATTCATATGTTGAAGCTTAAATCCCATTGTGATAGCATTTGGAAGTAGGGCCTTTGGGAGGTGATTAGGTCATGAGAGTAGACCCCCATGAAGGGGATTAGTGCTCTTACAAGAAACTCCATTTCCCTTCCTGCCATGTGAGGTTATAAGGAGAACACGGTCATCTATGAACCAGGAAGAGGGCTCTGACCAGACTGAATCTGCCAGCACCTTGATCTTGGACTTCCCAGCCACCAGGCCACACTCCTTCCCACAAATCTTCTGTAACACCTGTCATGGTGTTCTCCAGCCTCTGCTTCCTCTCTAACTCCTCCTTCACTGCTTCTTTCCACTGGCTTGGATTGCTTGCTCCACCCATGAAGGGAGTGTTCCTGAGTGTTCTTTTTTCTTTCATCTATAATTTTTCACTTGACAATCTTGCATAATACTGGGAATTATAGGCATTTGTGACCACAGAAAGAAAGAAGCCTTATGTACTATGGAGTAGACAAGAAAGATGACTTCAGTTCTGTTCCCCCTAAGCCATGGCTTAATGAGGCCCTGTATAAAGCTTACATAAAGTAAATGAGACAAATGTTCACCTCATGGACATGAATCGAGTTATAAAATCACAGTCATTTGTTGATAATAATTGAATCAAAATACTTTCATTCTGAACCTTTGAATTAAATAATTTGCCTATTTATATTAAAAGACAAACACTTTGGGGTGCCTGGGTGGCTCAGTTGGTTAAGCGACTGCCTTCGGCTCAGGTCATGATCCCGGAGACTCAGCATTGAGCCCCACATCGGGCCCCCTGCTCCGTGGGAAGCCTGCTTCTCCCTCTCTCACTCCCCCTGCATGTGTTCCCTCTCTGGTTCTGTTTCTCTCTGTCAAATAGATAAAAATCTTAAAAAAAAAAAAAAAGACGAACACCTTGTTCTGAGTAAAAGATAATTATTAGAGATACCATGCAAATAGAACTTTAAAAAACCTAATTATTTCATAGGCATGTATTTCCTGCATCTGTGTGTTATGTAATTATTTATATCATCTACTTGTAACAGTGACCTCCTTCCTCTAGGAAACTATCCCTGCAAGACCAGCCATGAGTCTGCTCCTGGCCACCAGTAAGGGTTGGTGGCAGAAACTGGGCATTAATTCCTAAGGCATCATGATTGGGCCAGCAATGGAAACAGGACCTAAGCCTGGACAATCAGAGTTTTCCTGTGGGATTTTCCTCATTAGAACTTGGAAAAGAGCCCTGTTTTCTCTCTGGTTGCACACCCTAAAGATGTAAAGTTGGGACTGCCCGTGACTATGTCACCTCTCCCAAGGAGCAGCCAGTCTAAGAGAGCGAAACTGCCTTTACGACTCAGTGGATCAGAAAATACTTTAGTTCATGATGGTCATTTTGGGTTGCCTAGTGTCCCGTGGTCAAGATCCAATCTCTATCAGGGCCCGAATTCAACATTGTTCCAAGAATCAGTGCCCCGGAGCTTGTGGTTTCATGGAGTGGGGGTGGGGAGGCATGTTTTGGACTCTCTTCTCTAAAGAGACATAGGGCTTCCTGTGTACCAAAGAGTTTCTTATACCAAAGGCTAATGGAAAATCCTCTCTAACATGCTTCTGATGCTACATAAACCAGGATGATATTGACTAACATGGCTTTCACTTCTACTATCTTAGTTAAGCTTCCCAACAATGTGTTGAAGTAGGTTTTGTGATCTCTGTTTAATCAGAGGAAAACTAAGACACAGTTCTAAAAGTTAAATGCCTCGCTCAAGTTTACATGGCTCATAGGTGGTGACAGCTGGATTCAGACTGCCAACTGCAACACTATCCCCTCAATAGCTACCTACAGGCATGTTTACATCACCAGCCTCTGGCATCTTCTTGGTGCACAGAGCCAAATTAGATTTATCTAGCTTTGGCCAAGGGTGAGGGCATGGAGGTGGGGTAGATAAAAGAAAAATACCAGTGGGTCTCAGCATGGGCTGACTCTGTTGAACTCAAAGGATCACATTCACAAAGGTGATGACTACATTGTAATATATATTGAAGTATTTATGGATAAAATTAGATCATGTCTAAAATTTGCTTTAAAGTGGCCAGAGGTCGCACGGGTGGCTTAGTCGGTAGAGCATAAAACTCTTGATCTCAGGATGGTGAGTTCAAGTCCCATATTGAGCATGGAGCCTACTTTAATTGAATTAAATTTTTTTAATTGAAATTTGAATTAAAAATTCAATTCAATTCAATTAAAAGGCCAGGAGGCAATAAATTGGTAATGAAATAAGATTGGCAATGTGCTGATAATCATTGAAGCTGAGTGATGAAAATATAACATATTATACTATTTTCTTCACACAATAAAAAGCAACAACTATACTATATTATCAAGACAGACATTCTGGGCCATAAAGCATGCCTTAACAACTTTAAAAAATAGAAACCATACAAAGCTCTTAGACCACAGTGGAACTGAATTAGAAATCAATAATAGAAAGAGAACTGGAAAATCACGAAATACTTGGAGATTAAACAACACACTTCCAAATAACACATGGGTCAAAAAAGGACTCTCAAGGTACATTAAAAATTAGCTTGAATGAAATCAAATAATAATCTGAACTTAATTAAAATTAAAAATGTTCTGTGAAAGACAATGTCAAAAGATGAGAAGACAGGGGTGCCTGGGTGGCTCAGTTGGTTGAGTGTCCAACTCTAGGTTTTTGGCTCTGGTCACGATCTCAGGGTTGTGGGATTTAGCCCTGCATTGGGCTCTGTGCTGAGCATGGAGTCCACCTGGGATTCTCTCCCTCTCTTTCCCTCTTTCCCTGATCTTCCCCCTATTCACACATGCTCTCTCTCTCTCAAATAAATGAATCTTAAAAAAAGAAAAAAAGAAAAAAAGAAAAAGAGAATGATGAGAAGACAGCCCAAGACTGAAGAAAATATTTGCAAAAGATCTGTCACATAAATGACTGTTATCCATAATATATCAAGAACTCTTAAAATTCAACATTAAGAAAATGAGCCTGATAAAAAAAATGGGCCAAAGACCATGGCATCAAAGAGATACAGATGAGAAGTAAGCATGTAAAAGGTCGTTCAACATCATGTCATTAGAGATTTAAACATCATTAAAGCAACAGTCTGATACTACTACCCCCCTATTAGAATGAACAAAATCCAAAATAATGGCAACACCAAATGCCAACGAGGATGTGGGCCAACAGGAACTCTCATTCATTGCTGGTGGGAATGCAAAATGGTACTTTGGAAGCCACTTTGGAAGATAGTTTGGTGGTTTCTTATAAAACTAAACATACTCTTACCATACAATTCAGCAATAATACTCCTACGTATTTACCCAAAGGAACTGAAAGCTTATGTTCACACAAAACCTGTATGCGGATGTGTTTAACAGCTTTATACACAATTGCCAAAACCTGGAAGCAACCAAGATGTTCTTCGGTGATGAATAGATAAACTTCAGACAATGATATATTATTTAGCACTAAAAATAGATGAGCTATCAAAATATGAAAAGACACGGAAGAATCTTAAATGCAGATTACTAAGTGAAAGAAGCCAGTCTGAGAAGGCTTTAAATTCTGTGATTCCAGCTATATGACATTCTAGAAGAGGCCTGACTATGGAGACAGTAAAAATATCAGTGCTTACAGCGGGGGCAGGGGAGCACAGTGAGGAGTGACAAACAGGCGGAGCACAGAGGACTTTTAGGGTGCTACAATGGTGGATGGTGTTGTACATGTCATTGTACATGTCAAAACCTACAGAGTGGACAATGTCAAGCATGAATCCAATGTGAGCCATGGACTTTGGGTGATAATGACGAGTCAGTGTAAATTCTTTAATTACAAAAAATGTTACACCCAGTGCACCATGTGGAGAATAGGGGAGGCTGTGTTTGGGTGTGTGTGGAGGGAGAGGACAAGATTATATTGGATTTCTCTCTTTTTCTCTCTCTTTCTCTCTATACATATGCCTACATTAGCTGATACAAATAATCCACTTTTAATTAGTCTGAGGTAGGAAAGAGGAAACTACACAATCAAACAAATGTAATGGTGTGTGAGTCTCAGTCTGCTACAATTACTTTCTTTAAATCAACTTAATTCTGACTCCAAGACCTGGTCCTTTCTCAAGATCCCTCATGGGCACTATTGAGCTCCCCCTGCTGGGATGTCATGGCACCCAGAATGTTGATACAGAGCCCTGAGACTCAGAGAAGGGTCTCTCCTCTCCGGGGATTCACAGTTGCCACTATCCTCATTGTTCAGGCCTACAGCATCTCTCTAGGTACGGTATTTTTTGGTTTTGAGGTCCCTTGAGGGACGCAGGGATCTTTTCTGAGGTTGGGAATGCCCTATTTTGTCTCGACCTCCCTCTTTACCATGCTCAGTCAATCCTCCAGAGGCCTACCTTCCTCCAGAGGGTACCATCTCATGGAACCTGGAGCATAGTGACAGTGACAATACCTCAAGGCTCCCAGGCATCCTCCTTCCTGTTCAGTTTGGGGGGTCGGGAGGGTTCCCGTGCCTGATTCTCAGAGGCCATGCCCCTCGTGCACATGCATCATAAACCCCTTTGTGGTGACCTACATTGTGACAGCAGACAGGCCTCTCTCTTAAGACAGTCTCTGCCTCAAGAAAAGCTCAGTCAGGCAGGACCCTGGATGTTGTCCATCTGGGAAAATGAGGAAGGGACAGGATGGAAAAGGGTGTTGGGAGGGGGAAGAAAGAAACAATCACTTCCACTTTTCCAGTAGATGACAGGGCCAGAGGCGAGCCGGGCTGGACCTGCCGGTGCTGCAGGGTTCCTTAGCTCCTCCTCTCTCCAACCAAGCTGTGTCCGATCTCACAGGGTCCTCACCTCATGGGGCAGCCTCCCAGCAACGCACCTGTGCCCCACAGGCCCTGGCTGGGGCCTCTGTTCTGCCTCCTTTGCTGTAAGGTGTGTAATTGTCCCTCACCCGCTGCCTCCAGGGCTGGACTGCACGCTCCTCCCGGCCTCTCAGGGGTCCAGGGAGCCACAAGAGCAAATCCAATCGCCTCTTTTCAAATTTCCTCACCTCCAGCTGCTAGGAGGCCCTAGGTGCAGAAGGCAGAGAGTGGTGGTTCCTCAGACACTGGGGCCCTGCTAGCCTCTCCCCTTTGGACCCACCCTGTCAAATTCCCATTCCCACCCCTCCCCCCCCACACCCACAGCAGCAGGAGTTGGGGCTACAGAGCAAGAGGAGTTCTTGGGCTCCTAAAATGTCACCTCCCAGAGGCACCCCGGTAGGTAGTTTACCTGGGGTGGCCAGGGGAGGGTGGCCTCCCCAGTGCTCAGGGAGCACTGAAACCCCAGACCTCGCTTGCTCTTCCGCAGAATTCCTATACCTGGTATTCCCCGAAGGTTTCCTGAGTGTGTGGCTCTAGGTGAGCAGCCAAGAGACACAGATGTGGAGAGGTATGTGTTCTGGCCTCAAGGAGACTTGGCTCTGATTCTGGGGCCCAGGCTTGATGTGGAATAGTTACACACACATTAACTGCATGGCTTCTTAATTCCTGGGTCAGTGGGATCAGCCTGAACTGCTCTTCCTGTCCCACCCGACATATCTTTACACCCCCCACAGAATGCTCCAGGGTAGCTCTTCGGAGATGACTTCCCAGATTCCCCTATTCCTTGATCTCTTCAATCTTACACTTAACCCCAGTGATGACATGTGTGTTTGAAATCAAAATGTGAAAGGTTACAAGGCGGTGCTTCTCAGGCTCACACCACAGCTCTGATTTTCCCGGTATGTCCCTGCCTATGATTTGCTGATTCTTCCTTACTATATAGGCCTGACTTTTCTATCACAAACAGAACAACAGATCTGCTGGTCACTAAGGGTAGAGAGGAGACCATTGAGGATCTCAGCTCCAGATAGCCAGTGTTGCAGTATTAAATAACTGAAACTCAAAAAATAAATAAATAAATAAATAAATAAATAAATAACTGAAACTCTAACTTAAATTCCCTTTTAAGCTTTCAGGTTCAAAGCCTTATTGACATTTAATTTAGGAGGCAAAGTATAGGCACTCCTGGACCATTGCTTCTTCTTTTCCCTTGGCTTCTATGTATCAGCAACCCACTCAGTCAATTCTTTTATTCCTTCTCTCCTCTCTGTTGCTGTCTCTCTATTTCCCTCTCTCTATTTCAGACATCTGATCCAAGTAATTCTTTCTGCATAGTGCTCCTCTACTCCAAAGCAGTGGCATCTGAGTTAACAGTCCACAGTCATGACCTTGGGTGGTCACTAACCTTGGAAACTAATGCAGATCATTTATTTTCCCTTTCCTGTTATTATTCAGAGTCACCAGTAAATGAGGCTGCCTGAGTTGTTGGGTAAACAAGAGATACCAAGGATAACTGCTATTCTGCTCAGTCACGTGCAAAAAAACCCAAAACAAACCCTCAGTGTAAGGGTATTCGAAATGCTACTGAATAATAATAAATTCCTCCTCCACCTCTGCTTGCTGGAAATCACACACAACCTTCAAGATCCAGACCACATGTCACTGTTTCAGTAATACTTTCAGCTTATCTATAGGAATGAATCCCCTCTCTCCTCTGTGCCCCCATTATGTTTATTGCTTGGCTGTAGAGCATATCACACTTTGTCTGGGTTACAACCTAGTTTCCCAACAGATTTTGAATTTCTACTAAGAAGATACTGTGTCTTGTTCATTTTTGTATTGACTCACCACCGCCTAATTAAGGAATACTATACTGTGATAGTACTAGTAATAAAATTAATATTGTATGATATATAAATGTTGGACAAAAACAACCAGAATATGATGAACTCAGACACGTGGTTCTCAAACTTGAGCTTACATCAGGATCCAGAGGTGGGGGTAGGGAGGATGGAAGTAGTGGGTGCTGGGAGAGGGGGGACTCATTAAAACACAGATTTCTGGGCCCCATCCATAGAGTTTCTAACGCAGCAGATCTGCAATCCCGTCCCCAAATCTGCATTTTTAACAAGATCCCAGGTGATGCTACATTTGCAGGTCAGGGACCATGTTTTGAGAACCACGAAGCTGGTTCACCTTTATCTTTCTCAATATTCCCTCCAAATGTGCTTCTGCAATCCTTAGATTAACCCATGGTGCTCTTTTCCCTAGAGAGGTACCTGTCATAGAATCATTGATTCTTGACACAGAAACTTTACCCAGAGAAACATCAGTTTTCTCTTAATTCCAACTTTGTGTCCAAAGCCGGAATGCTTTTGATCATCAAGCAGTCCTCTATACTTGCAGTTTCCTCCTCTGTGATAGTCCATTGTCCTATTTCCTTCACTGACAACCTCTGACTTGGACGGGAGCAGTTTTCCCTTCACCAGCCCAGGACCGAAGGTGACATCAGGGGACTGGCACCAGGGGACGACGTCTGGCCTGTGAAGCCGGCTCCTCCGAGAACCTCTCCCCTTTTGAAATTCTCACCTACCTGTTCCTGATTCATGCTAGGCGCTCCCCACAGTGCCTAAGGATTCGGACAGTCCGCTTTGAAGTTGGGGTTAAGTTGGGGACCTCGCTTAATCGCCGTCCCTCGCGAAGAGCCGAACCCCGCTGAAGGCAGCTGGGGCTTCCAAGCCTGGGGCTCCCTCCCCACCCGCCGCCCTTGCTTTTCTCGAACTCTCCCTGCCGGCTCCCCCAGGGGGCGCACGGGCCCCAGGCCAGTCCCGGGGCTGTACCCTCCCTGGCCCGCGCACCGCCTGCCTCTGGGCTACAGTGTCCTAGCGGGGGCGGGGGTGGGGGGTGGGGAAGTCCGGTCGCCCAACAGGCACCCACGAGGGGCCTTCTGCCGGGTTGGGGGTCGGGACTGCTGCGTCAAGCTCTGACGCCCGCGCGACCTCAGGCAAGTTACTCACCGACTCTGGAACCTCGGGAAATTGCAGGATTAGTGTGATGATTTCACAAGAAAATGCATTTAAAGCACTTACCACCAGCTTGGTACATAACAGTGTGCTAAATGTTAGTTGCTGTTATTAAGTTTGGAGCCATTAACTTCCATTTGAGTCGAGTATTTTTTCATCTGATGGAGGGCTATTTGCAGGAAAGAGCCAGGGCGCAGGATTCCGCAATTAGAGGGAAGGTGTGGGTAGATGAGGAGGGGCTTAGCAGGGCAGGGCTGGCGGAGAAGCAACAAGGATTCAGGGAATCTTTATAAGCCGCCGCTTGCATTAAAGACGATGTCGATGCAATCCTCCGAGTAAAGCAAAAAAAAACAAAAACAAAAACAAAACAAAACAAAAAGAACAAAAAAGCCAAACTCCCCCCACCCCAAAAAGCAAGCAAACAAACAAGTAAACAAAACAAGAAAGCCATCCCTATTTTAGGGATAGTGATTGGGGAGTAAGGAGGTTGAATAACCTGCCTGCAGTCAGCATGCAGAGCTGGGATTTGAACCCAGGAGTCAAAGAACCGTGTTGATCTTCATCCAGTGGAAGCCAGAGAAGGACGCTCAGAGTAAGGGGCACCTGGGAAACCGTGAAGGAGACTGGGCAAGGGCGGTCTCTGGGACGCTGTCCTTACTGGGTTGCTTCTCCAAGGCAGTCTGTCCCACAAACAGCCCAGCAAGCCACCTCCTTCTGGCCCCAAATTTATATTTCAGCCCTCTTCATTACATATACACATATGTCACTTGACTGAGGCAAAGTTTAGCAGTCTGCCTCAGTTTGCCTCCCCAACCCGCTACAAACCAGCTCTGACTCCTCCAGGCAAATTATTTAACTGTTCTGGGCCTCAGTGTCCTTGTCTGTAAAATGAAAGAAGAAACACACTCACCTCCTAGGACTGTCAAGAGCTTAAGTGAGTTTTATTTGTGAGTCCCTGGCACAGTGTCTAACATAGAGGAAGCGTAGGTCGGGATTTATGGGAACGGATCTGACTTGTCAAAGATCTGTTTGGCTTGGCTTTGCGAGGACCCAGCTTGGCAGCCTCAAGGAGTCATCTCCTCTCTGATCAGCAGCTTCCTTCTCTGCAAGATGGTGGCAGAATCCTTTTGCTAGTACTAGGTGTCAGTAGTGTTCTACCCTTTTGACATGTCGAATCATTCACTGCTCCTGACTACCCTGGGAGATAATTGCTGATATTACCCCCATCTCACAGTGGGGACACGGAGGCTCTGAAAGGTGATGTGTCTAACTTCAGGGGGCCAGGAGGCCAAAGCTAGGACTCAGAGTCCTTTTTTCCCAGACATAATCCCATGACGAAGTCCTGTGTGTTTGGCTCAGGGTGGGGGGAATAGGGAAGAGCCTAGAACATCCACTGCTGGATGGTACACCACTCCCCCGGCAACTCTGTGGACGCCTTGGCTCAGAACGTCACAGATCACTTCCCAGTACTTGTTATTGAATTTAGCCACACACATCTGCTCTTCTTATCTCCATGCTCAGTGTAGACCTCTAGCTCCAGAATAAAATAGACCCACTCCAGAATCTCTACTTTTTTTAAAAATATTTTATTTATTTATTTGACAGAGAGAGAGATCACAATTAGGCAGAGAGGCAGGCAGAGAGAGTGGAGGAAACAGGCTCCTTGCTGAGCAGAGAGCCTGACATGGGCCTTGATCCCAGGACCCTGAGATCATGACCTGAGCCGAAGGCAGAGGCTTTAACCTACTGAGCCACCCAGGTGCCCCAGAATCTCTACTTTTCTATCTGGAAGGCTCTGGGTCTCTGCCCCACCCATACGATTAATAATTAGATTGCTTCATATTCATTGAGAGCTTCCTCTCTGCTAGACACTTAAGGAAAAAACACTTTGAAACATTAGCTCGGTTAGGCTCCAGTACAGCCTTGCAAGGTTAGAACTATTTTTGTCTGTAGCTTACAGACTTTTTCCCAATGCATGTTGCTTCTGCTAAATCATGTCTTAAGCACATACTATCTTCAGCTCTGTTGTTTCTTCTTTCTTTTAATGCACACATGTCTTATCTGCCCTCCTCTGTTACTAGCCTTCTGAACTTGGACACATTATTTATGTCAAAGGGCCTGATGGGAGGCTAAACCAAGACTTGTAAAGTCTAAGTGTGGTGCCCAGCATGCTATGTGCCCAATAAATGCTACAGTTTTTATCATTACATTATTAAAAAGAACTGGATCATAACCTCCAAATGCTTTTGCCGCCTTGTTCTCTCCCTGGCATCCAGCCTTGTCTATGGTTAGCAAAATCCTGCTTATTCACTGACATTACCTGCACACCGGGGCCATATTATTATCTCTACTATAGAGGGGGCAACTGAGGTGTGCATTGCATCCTGTCCCTGAGCCCATGATTGGACTTTGCACAGAGTTATTTTCCGAGGCTTTCCCTGTGGCTAGCTGTCACAAACCCACGGTCCTCTATGCTTTGCTCATATGACTGGGATTCCCGTCCTGCAGATGGTGTAGGAAGAGCCCAGACCACAGAGAACATGAAGTCAGCAAGGCAGCTCCTTGGGGATTCTCAAGGTGGCCATTTATATTAGTTTCCTAGAGATGTTATAACAAATTAGCACCAACTGAGTAGCTTAAAATAATAGAAATTTATTTTCTCGGGGTGCCTGGGTGGCTCAGTTGGTTAAGCAACTGCCTTCAGCTCAGGTCATGATCCCGGAGACCCAGGATCGAGCCCTACATCGGGCTCCCTGCTCGACGGGAAGCCTGCTTCTCCCTCTCTCACTCCCCCTGCTTGTGTTCCCTCTCTCGCTGTGTTTCTCTCTGTCAAATAAATAAAATCTTAAAAAAAAAAAAAAGAAATGTATTTTCTCACCATTCTGGAGACTGGAAGTCTGAAATCAAGGTGTTGACAGCTTGGTTCCTTCTGGAGACTCTGGGGGAGAATCTGTTCTAGCTTCTAGCAGTCCTCAGCAGTCCTTGGCATTCGTTGGCTTCTGGATGCCTCACTCCAATCCATGTCTCCATCATCACGTGACCTTCTTCCTATGTGTCTCTGTGTGTCCTCTTCTCTTCTAAGGACAGCAGTCCCTGGTCCTAAGTCCTAAGACTGGCCTAATCTAATATGACCTCATCCTAACTACTTATATCTACAAGACTCTATTTCTGGGGCACCTGAGTGGCTCAGTCGTTTAGGGTCTGCCTTTGGTTCAGGTCATGATCCCTGCTCGGCGGGAAGTCTGCTTCTGCCTCTCCCACTTTGCTTGCTTGTGTTGCCTCCCACTCTGTGTCTCTCTCTGTCAAATAAATAAATCTTAAAAAAAAAAAAAGAAAAAGACACTATTTCCAAATAAGGTCACATTCTTATGTCTGGGTAGATATGGATTCTGGAGGGCACTGCTCCCATCTGGAGGTCAGGAGAAGCTTTCCAAAAGAGAGAAGATTCTGTCCAGGAAGAAGAAAGGACATGAATGGACATGGTATGTGGACAGTCCTTCAGACTAACACAGCTCCCAGCTAACCAATAACTGGCAGGGGTGGGACAGAGCTGACTATAGGTTAACCATGGCCACGTTGTGGCAGAGGCTGTGGCTGAGCTTCCCCTCCCCAACCCTCCCCCACCCCTTTCAGTGGCAGGGAAACCAGGAACCAAGTTTTGGGGCTTGGGGGCCGAGACAGGTGCATCCCCCCTACTCTCACTCCAAATCTATCCAAAGAGTAGGGCCTGAAGTCTGCATTCTGACCAGCCCTACCAAGTGGTCATGGAGTACCACTAAGGCACACAGATCTGCTGCCCTAGTTCAGGTGGCTGTGGTAGGGGGAGTGGAATGGGGAGCCGAGGGGGATGAGGTGTCAGAGGGGCATCAGGACAGACAGATATGCCAGGACTGTGGCTCATTTTGGAGTGTGGCACAGTTAACTCTCTACATTCCTGGATGGGGGTGGGGGTGGGTAGGGCTGGTGGAGTCCTCAGTGGCATCTCTGAGTCACAGGTGAACTTCACATCCACTCCCTGGAGCAATGCCCCGAGGCAAGCATAAACCAATGTTGGCACAAACTTTTGGGGCTCAACAAAGCGTCTGCGGGTCCCAGGTTAACATTCTCTATTCCAGGATGGCAGAATACTCTGGAAAGAAACAGCCGTGTACCAGGACACCGCAGACTCCCCACTCCTAGGTTCCAGAATTCAGGCTGGAAACACTGGGCAGCTTTGTGGGTTAATCAGAAGGCGGTGCTGATCCGGACCTAACCACGTATGGGGCGGCCCGGTTTCCATGGGGAAATGCAAGCTTGCTTCCACAACAAACTCTAAAAGGGCTCCCGAAGCACAACAGAGTTTGTGATTTGGGGGTTGCTTGTCCTGATGGTAATCCACTTTAATGAGCTGAACAGTTAGAACAGACAAAGCGGCCTTTTCGGGGCCTTTCCTTGTGGTCTGGCTGAGTTTAAATGCTTCCCACCTCCACTTCCAAGTGTTCTGCAAGCACTGGTGGATTAATTAGAGTTTATGATAGTAATTCACCCAGCTTCCACAGAACCCACCTCTGCCTGGAGAGAAAAAGAAATGGTTTTAATTAATTCTGAATTAAAATGACTAGAAAAAAAAAATTCTCTCTAGGCTACCAAGGAGAGAAAGCAAACTGAAAATGAAGCTAGCCGCAGAAGCCAGAATTTCAAGTTTCACACACTCAGCTGGCTCAACTGATTAACGTTGATCTTATACTGGAGTTAATCATTTTAAACTAAATCCACTAAAATATGAAAGCGAAAGATGATTATGTTAAAATAATAGCACCTGATCACTGAATGAAAAGAATATAAACATCTGGAATAAATGTGTGTGTTTATATTGATTTAAGCTACTGTTCATGAACTTTCCTGCCCCACTGTGATGGGATGGAGGCTCATGATGGCAGAGAAGTGGCTGAAATTTAGGGAGTGCCTCCTTTGTGTCACTCTGATACTTGCTAGCCGGTTCATATGTGTTATTTGCCGGAATTTTATTTTACCTTGTAAACAGCCCTGTGAGCGATACTCATCTTGTGGGTAAAGAAATGAGGTTTCCAAAAGCTACAGTTTATGATGATGATGATGATGATTTTTATGGAGACTCTTCTTTCCTGAATAGCCTAAATTTTATTGGCTCTTGAAGGTGCAGGAATGAACTAGGTTTCTTTTGGTCTAGCAATTTTCCACTTGTGTAATCCACATAGTGCATACATTTGGAGCGAGAACTACTTGTTTTTCTGGACTTGTCAGCCAGGTCTTCTGGAACAATGGCACTGCAGGGAAGCATGAACTTCCTTCACACTTTTCAGTGGGACATTACCATGAAATCTCATCAGCTCTCTCTAGGCCCTCACCCAGAGGACTCTGGACCCTCGGGAAAGGAAGTATGTGTGCAGTGAGCTCTGTACAGAGTTTGTCCAGCCCAGCTCCCTTAGCCTTCTCAGGCTACTATAACAAAATACCATAGATGGGATGGCTCAGAAAACAAAGGTTTATTTCTCACAGTTCTGGAGGCTGGGAAGTCCAAGATCAAGAGGCCGGCAGATTCCATGTCTAGGGAGAGCCAACTTCCTGGTTCACAGTAGACTGTCTTCTTGCCATGCCTTCAGTGTCAGAAGGTATGGAATCTCTTTGGGGTCTCTTTTATTAGGGCAATAACCTATTCATGAGGGCTTCACTCTGTTGACCTAATCACTTCCCAAAGATCCCATGTCAAGTACCATCATGTCAGGGATTAAGTTTCAACAGGAATTTGGAGGGAATGCAAACATTCAGTCTCTAGCACCAGCTTTGTGGATGAATGAATTCCTTAGGTGGTCACCGGGAAGATATAGACACACTTCTTAAAAGACATCAGAAAGCAAAAAGAGGTTGAATAGAAGGTGGGCATGGGAAGAGAAGACCAATCAGCTTTTTCTCTGGATTCTATATGCATACCTGGAGGAATAGAGGTTCTTTCTTCTGGGAGTGCCAAGCTGGGGGGATGTTAGATTGGGGCTGCTGGGGCATCTGTCTTTGGCTCTCTTTGTGACCACCACTTCCATGCAGACACAAATATGAGAGAGGTAGAAGGAGACAGAGCTTTTGGGGATGATGTTAGTGGAGAAATCCCGCTCTGATAAAGTAGGCATAGTTTAGGAGTTTGTCAGTTTTTTTCATTCATTTGTTCATTCATTCATACAGCAAATTTATATGTAACACCTGCCACATACTTACCATAGGTCCATGAGCCAAGGAGCCAAAAACCATAGATGAAAAAAGCCAGGCCCATGCTCTCTCACATCTCCCCATCTACAGGGATTAAAGATATGTAATTAAATACGAGCCACCTCACCACCACCTTTTAGGTGGGTGAAGACAGGAGTAATTAGATATCCCCGAGACAGGATGAAACAAGCTGTATAAGAGGTCAGGGAGATGAGGAAAGAGTCTTTCTGACACTGAGCACAGCCAGGATAAGTACCGGGCAGATACTGCTGTTCCGTGTGTCGTGGGGAGAAGGCCACTAATAGGGAAAGCCATAATGAATTCTACGTATAGGAGGGCATGTGCTATAGATTTGAGCCCCACTCCTCCTTTCCCACTCACTCATTCCACAAATATTCACAGAGTACCTGCTCTGTGCTTGACACAAGGACCAGGGATGCAGCTAGGAACATAGCAGATTGAATAAAAAAAGACAAAAATCTCTGTCCTCATGAGCTTACATTTAGCGGGGGAGACAGACAGCAAATAAGTGAACAAAGTACAGTCTGTTTTCTTTATTGGTGGTAGTTCTATAAAGTTGCCACAAACACTGAGTTATCAAATACTGAGCAGCAGCTTCTAGGGGAAATATAAAGTTAGATTCTTGGGAAGCTGTCACAACACTTTCATCCATGAATCAATATATACCTTGTTTTAGATGTGTTTCTATTGAAAGACACCCAATTGAATATGTACTACTGATTCGTTTACCTTGAACTCATGGCCAACAGCATTAGAATTTATGACTGAATGAAGCTTATCCAACACACATATTTTCTCTGTAAGGCTCATCACAGACTCTTGCACATAGGAATACCAGGCAACACTTCAGTACTACTCTTGGGGCCATTTTAAACAATGAATTCATCAACAAAAGCACAGAAACTCAGTAAATAAAGCAGCACTAATTAGATCACAGAAAGGACCCTTGTCTATAGAAGGAGAATGAAAACAGAAAGGCAAAAAAAAGCATTGCTTTGTTTGACCTCCATTGGGAATGTGAGCTCTGGCTGACTCAAGTTTTCAGAACTCTGTGCTTGTCCACAAATGACTTGGGGTTACAAATTTTTAGCAAGCAGGTGAATTCACAAATATGGAATCTGCAAATAATGAGAATCAGGTGTGTGTAGTGTGCTAAAAGATGATAAATTATGAAGGCAAATAAAACTCTCTTGTGGGGCTGTCTGAGTTGGGGGGTGACTTGAGAGGCCGGGGCTGAAGGTGTGGGTCTCAGGGTTCCTGTCCCAGAGAACTGGCATTACAGGTTTGCTATGCCTATAGTTGGCTGTTGGTGAATATCCCTTAGCCTCCAAGGGTTCCCAATGGTCAGAAAGCCTTTGATAGGAATAGTTGGCCCCTTGCATATCCACCTGTGATCCTGTTTTCCTTTCTACTCTGATAAGTATGTGATCCTGTTTTCCTTTCTACTCCGATAAGTATGCCTACTTTATCAGAATGAATAAACAGCTCATGGGAATAATAGGATTATATTCAGGACTCTTCGGAACATCTCATTTGAGCCTCACAACAATTTCACAGGGAAGCAGGGCAATTTTCCTACTTTACAAGTGGGAAATACAAACCTGAAGCTCAGACAGCTTGTGATTTATTCCTAGGCCCACAGCTCACTTGTTGTGGAGGCAGAAATCTGAAAATTCTGATTCCCAGGGCAGTCACCATTGCTTCATCCACATTTCTTCTCCAGTGTCTAACTTGCCATGCATGTATTTGTAGTTGAGCTTGTGTAGGGTGAGTTCAGAGGCTTCAGAGGACCCATGGACGCTGAACTGTTATCCTCAAAGAGCTTCCCTCCATGTCTGAGCTGAAGTTTTTGTCTCCAAATAGTGCTTCTTTAAATGCAGGGCTCCTACCTTAGAGACCCTGAAGCTTGGGCTGCTATAATAGAAGTGCCATAGACTGGATGCCTAAACAACAAGAATTTATTTCTTATAGTTCTGGAGGTTGGGAAGTCCAAGATCGAGGTGCTGGCCCATTTGGTTCCTGGTGAGGACTCTCTTCTTGGTTTGCACTGACCACCTTCTCATTGTGTCCTCACAAGGTGGAGAGAAAGAGGGAGCAAACTCTCTGGTGTCTCTTCTTACTGATCCCATATGAAGACCCCAGCCTCATGACCTCGTGTAAATCTAGTTATCTCCTAGAGACCCCCATCTCCAAATACCATCACAATAAAGATTAGGACCTCAACATATTAACTTGGGAGTTACATGGGAGGTAGGAACACAATTTGGTCCACAGCAACCTAATCTGTGAAATATTAGCACTTATTAACACAATATGAACTAGTTGGTCAATTTAATCAGATGTCACCATGGAAAGTAAAGCACAGGATTCTGAGAGAATAGACACTATACAGGTCAGTTCTGCCTTTTAATAGACAAGAAGAGACTAGTAGAAGCCAGGGCATTATCAGGGAGTGGTAAATGGAATAAGTTATGTTAAGTGGAGAGTCCTGATATGGTAGTGATTATTATTTCCGGCTTCTTGCTTTGGACCATATGATAGGATTGTACTTCTTGGCTCCTCTGTGGTAAGGTAGAGCTATATGAGTGGGTCTGTTTATTGAGATATGATCTCAGTGGTCACTAGTGTGAGATTCTTTGGAGTACTCTTCCCTCAGCAGTAGTCCAGTGGTGGCTATTCTTTCAGCCTTAGTCCCAGAGTGAAGAGACATGGAGCAGAGCCCCCAGCCAATCTATAATTGACATACAGTGACAAGTGAGAAGTAAATTTGCATGACTAACCATGGAGAATTTGGGGTTGTTTCTTGCTGTGGCAGAATCTATCCCCTCTTGATCTATATACCTGGATCCATCGAAGGGTTGGAGGCTTCCCTAGGAGTCTTCGTGGGAGGAGGTAATAGAGGCTGTATCTTCATGCTTTGTAGCTGAATGCCCCTGGAATCACACCATTTGGACCCACAACTCCACAACTGTGGATTCAGTCTTCAGAATATAGGGCCCTTCTCAATCATGCTAGTGAATTCCTTAGGATCTGTTCTTCTTTTATGAATATGGACTAAAATTCAAGGTTTCCATACAGCACCTGCCATGTCCTTCACTTCCTGTCCCAAACACCTGAAGGAGTATCACCATGGCCACTGCCAATGGTGCCCCTGGAGACCATGAGCATCCTACCAGAAATGCTCCCTCCCTGGCTCCCTGCTTACTCATCCACATGCCAAAGCAGATTTGAGTTCTGTCTGAAGAGGTCAAGGAGGCCTTTCCTCCCTCTCAACACCACACATCTTTACCTTGATCCTAAAGCAGCCCAGCTATGTCTAGGGTCCCACATAGTCTCTCATTAAATCAGGTCCTTCCTCTTGTCCCACCACCCCTCAGCTCCTGCAAGCAACATTCTTCCCCTCACAAAACTGGACTCCACCCTCATCACCACAGCAAGAGGCAACTTCTCAATGGAGCGTCTTCTACATTCATTCATAAATAACATTCACCTACACATATACCTTAAAATAAAAGATATACAGAGAGACAGAGAGACGGGTAAATACTTCCCACAGTAACAGGGTACAAGGGCAACAATTTCACATTCCCAACCAGCAACCTCAAAAGTTTGGCTCCATATGACAGTGATGCTTACATCCTCCCCAAGAACAGTGTATGCACACGTGCTCTGCCTTTAGGAAATGTAAAAGCCTATATTGGTCTTTCATCAAGTCAAAGAAATAAGTCCCCAAAGTTCATTCATTCAGTACATGGTAATTTAGTTCCAACCAAGTGTCAGGTACTAATTGTTGGGTGCTTGGGATCCATCACAGAGAAAAAACAAAAGAGCAACCATCAGCAACCATGCCCTTGTGTGGTTTCTATTCTAGAATAGAGCTCTATAGAGACAGAAAACTTCTTGCAAATATTAAATCGCAGTTCATTCTTCCGTCCACATTTGTGTTTTCCCTTCAGAATTCCAGAGATATTTCTTAGCATAGAATTGTTTGAGATTTGTGCACATTGTTGCATATATATCAATACAGTAGTTTGCCCTTCTTAGTGCTAAGTAGGATTCCACTGCATGGACCAACCACATTTTGTTTGTTCATTCACCTGTTGATGGCCATTTGAGTTGTTTACTTTTTAGCTGTTACAAATAATGCTATTACAAACATTCGTATACATATGTTTTATGATCTTATATTTTTATTCCTCGTGCTAGTAGGGTTGTTAGACCACACAGTAAATATACATTCTTTTCTTTGTAAAGATGTGCATTTTCCATATTTATGCATTTTGTGTATATGTTTCATTTTAGAAGAAACTTCCAACCTGTTTCCCAAAGTGGTTATATATTCTGTATTCTCATCAACAATATATAAGAGTGCCAGTTGTTCCTCATGCTTGTCTGCCTTGGTATGGTCAGTCTTTTAAAATTTAGCTGTTCTCATAGGTGGGAATATTCCACGGTGGTTTTATTTTATTTTATTTTATTTTTAAAGATTTTATTTATTTATTTGACAGAGAAACACAGCGAGAGAGGGAACTCAAGTAGAGGGAGCGAGAGAGGTCGAAGCAGGCTTCCTGCTGAGCAGGGGACCTGATGTGGGGCTTGTGCCTGTCTCCGGGATCATGACCTGAGCCAAAGGCAGTCACTTAACCAACTGAGCCTGCAGGCACCCCCCACTGTGGTTTTAAATTGCCTTTCCCAGGCACTGTTTTAAGTGCTTCATTAACTTACTTATCACAACAATCATGTTGTGATATGTTGAAATATGTGCTATTATTATTATTATTATCCCCATTTTACATGTGGGGAGACAGAGGCATAGAAAGGCAAAATAGTTTGCCCAAGGTCAGGGCATATCATCCAGGCATTCTGGCTCTAAGCCTCAGATTCTTAACTTTTCTGCGACACTAAGACACTAACTGCCACAAGAAGTTCTTAGTCTCCACCATGGGTGATCCCTCATAAGGAGACCTGGAAACAGCAGCCAGTCACCTGAAGAAAAAAGGTGTTACCCAAGATAAAGTTTACAGCCTAAAGATAGATGTCTGAACAGCCACACAGCAGAAAACAGAAGAAACTTCCCTTCCCACTCCACATGTACGGGCTGGGCCAGGATGAGGGCTAAGAGCCCCGAGTCTCAATCTCTTGCCTTTCTCTGCTGAGCCCTGCCAAAGGGCAACATGCCAGCTCTGCTTTCAACAGTGTTGTCCCTCCTCCACCCCCTTCTGCTGTTTGAGTCCTGTTAGCGCCTGGAGAAGGGGCCCTGTCGGACTCAGTAACAGTTACAGGCATCTGCGGTATGAAGGGGAAAGACTCTTCTGCTTTGGGGGCGCCTGGGTGGCTCAGTTGGTTGAGCGACTGCCTTGGGCTCAGGTCATGATCCTGGAGATCCGGGATTGAGCCCCATATCAGGCTGCCTGCTCGGTGGGAAGCCTGCTTCTCCCTCTCTCACTCCCCCTGCTTGCGTTCCCTCTCTGGCTGTGTTTCTCTCTGTCAAATAAATAAAATCTTAAAAAAAAAAAAAAAAAGACTCTCCTGCTTTGAATCTTTTTTGGAAACAGGTGAGGCATAAATTATAAATGAACACATGTGCTAGTCTTATGAGGGAATAAGGAACAGCCAAAGAAAACTTAAAACCTGGGGCACCTGGGTGGCTCAATCAGTTACACCTCTGTCTTCAATTCAGGTCATGATCCTGGGATTCTGGGATCCAGCCTCGTGTCAGGCATCATGCTTAGTAAGGGGTCAGCTTGTCCCTCTCCCTCTTCGCCTCCCCCTGACTCGTGCTCACTCTCTTTCTCAAATAAAGAAACAAAATCGTAAAAAAAAGAAAAAAAGAAAAGAAAACAGAGCATGCTGCAAGTTTCCAGTCTTTCCACCTCTGATTCAATGACACTCAAGGAATAGGACAGAGCAGTGGCTCCTGGACTTTTGAATTTCAAGCACCAGTGAAGCTTAAAAAAAGAACCAAAAACCCAAACATAAGTGTGGTGGCTTTTTACTTTGCCAAGGAAGACATTAATAAAGCAATAATCACTAATTGCTATCACCATTATGTCATAAAAGAAAGGACATATTAATGATCCCAAAGGTAGAAAGGATGATCTCAGAATAAGAAATGGTCGTTTAAATGGGTACATTCGCTTTATGAAAAAGTCACTACACTCCCCTGATTTTTCTTAATGAAAACACTATCACTGCCAGGTCCTTTTTCTCAGGATCTGCTAGTGAAGTAGGAAGTCCATGGTCTGAAGAAATCAGGTAAGTTTGAATACTAACTCTGACTCTACCTGGAGCTTTACATGGCATCATGGTTAGTGTCTATTGCTGTGTAACAAACTATCCCAAAACTTAGTGACAAAAAACAACCACCATTTTATTACACTTATATATTCTGTGAGTCATGAATTTAGACAGGGCATAGGATGGTTTGCCTCTGCTCCAATATGTAGAGAAACGCAGCTGGGAAGATGCAGATAGCTGGGGTGATCTAATAACTGGGCTTCATCCCAAGGCTTCATTGCTCATATCTCTGGTGACTGGGGTGGGATGACTTGAAGGACTGTTAACTCGAGTGCCTACATGTGGCCTCTTCATGTGACTTGGGCTTCCTCACGGCATGGTGGCCTGAGGGTAGTCACACTTCTTTTATGACCCTGGTAGCTTGGTGCTCCAAGAATGAGTAGTAGGTACGACAAAAGCCACATGGACTTTTATGACCTGGCCTTGGAGGTCATATGGTGTCATTTCCTCTGTAACATAGCGGTCAAATCATTCACCTCCTCAACCAGATCCAACAGAATGGGACACAGACCCCACTCATTGACAGTAGACATGCCAAAGAATTTGTAACCATTTTTGAAACCACCTCATGGAAGTTACTGCATTTAATTTTCACAACAACGCAAGTTATGTGTCATTATCCTCATTTTATAGATGAAAAAAATGAGGATCATAAGGGCCAAGAAACTTACTCCCAACTGGTAAAGTATTGGGGTAATATCTGAGTCCCTGACCTTTCTTGTGCTCATTGCCTCTGGCCCTGAACCTTTAGCCAATAGATCACATCCCCTCATCTCCCAGGTGAAGGAGCTGCAGGTGCCAGCACTGCCTGAAGAAAGGTCAGGGATCCACCTTCCAACCTGGCCGATCTATTCCAATAAACTGGCTTCCCAGGCTCCCAGTTCTGTCTCCCACTCTTAGGCTCCAATGCTGCTCTTTGGGCCTGATGTCTGGTTTTGCTTCTCTGAGTTTTAACTATCTGTTTGCCTTCAAGGATTTTGCCCTGACTAGTCCCTCTGCCTTCAGCAGGTTAGTGCATGGAATTGACTCTCTTGATTGGTACTTGGGTCTATGCTGTCCTAGACTGTGGCCTGGGGATTGGAATAATTTGAGGCATTCAATAGTCTTGACATAGATGTGATCAGAGTTAGCAGTGACTGCTGGGCCATTCTTCCCAGAGGTCCCTGAGGAGATGGGCTGGGGCTGGCCTGGGACCCAGGGCCTTATAGTCAGGGTAATACATTTATTTCTCAGGACCCTTACTTACAGGTGCCAGAAGCCCACACTATGCCCAAAGTGAGATGTGTGGTGAGGAGGCTTACATAACATGTGAAGAGCAGGGATAAACCTGGACTCAGAACTCTAGAACCAAGGTTTTAAATGAAGCAGACATTTCTTCCTTATCCTTGTTCCTGTCTGTCAGCTTAAATTCCTCCTAATTCTGATGGTCCTCTTCTATGCAAATAGAAAAATGAGGAAAGCAGCTTCTGAGGCATCCTTCATCAGAGCAGGATAATCATATTTCCCTTATTCCAGCTTGAAAAATCTCAAGGAAATGTTCTCACTGGCTTCTCTCGAGTCAGGGATCCACCTCTGGAGCAATCAACTATAAACAGGAAGGAGGTATCTATCACCCAGAGTTGACCTCTTGGACTCTACCCTCCCATATCTGAGCATTTCCCCATGAGTCAGACAGCCACCCTGTGTGTCGTGTACTTCAGTATGATACAACCAAAACCCATGGGTATCCTTAGGTAGAGACCACTGACCTTGGCTTATAACATCAGGCTGAGCACTAAAGAAATGTTGACCATTTCTCAATTCATACTATAGTCATTTTGGTGTCCAGGGATCCGGGGTACAACATCAGAACAGTATAAATGACATGTGAATGGAGTCAGTGACCCAGTGGTCTACACCTTACATGGACATCTGTTCTACTCAGTAATTTCAGCAGGAATCCATTAATAGACTGGAGAAAAAGTCCCACAGTGCATTTGGTATGGTAGGGACAGCTCCATCTATTGGCTGCTTTGAGATATTCCCACTTTCTAATTCACTAGGCACTGACCTCCAGATTAGTTCCAAAGTGCTGAAAGGAACTTGTCCACATTCAAAAGGTTGACCTGTAAGCAACTGTTTTGTTGTTGTGGCTGCCTCATTCTCTGAGCTTAGCATCAAGGAGTGTCCTATGGAAGAAGGTGCTGAACTTGCTGCTGTCTCCTGGGCTCAGGTGGGTCCAGAGTTGCCCTGTTAGGACCTGGAGACAAACGTTAGTATTGGTTCTGAGGGTACTGAGGGCACATTTAATACTGAGTTCTCTACACACTCAGGTAAGATACTGAGAAGATGAGATGTTGCAGAGAGGCTGACCTAAGGCTCTGATGTCACTAAGCTGTTAAACCCCCAACCTCTGCTCTATTTCTTGTTATGTGAAAAAAATGAACTATTGTTTGGTTGGGTGTTCTACTTGCAGCTGAAAATAATCTAATAGATACACTAGGAATAGTGGTTAATAATACCAATAATCAAATTAAAAATAATTTGATTTGATTGAAACACTTGCCCAAAATAAAAAAAATAGAACGGTGGGCGCCTGGGTGGCTCAGTGGGTTAAAGCCTCTACCTTCGGCTCAGGTCATGATCTCAGGGTCCTGGGATTGAGGCCCGCATCGGGCTCTCTGCTCAGCAGGGAGCCTGCTTCCTCCTCTCTCTCTGCCTGCCTCTCTGCCTACTTGTGATCTCTCTGTCAAATAAATAAATAAAATCTTTAAAAAAATAGAACAGAGGGACGCCTGGGTGGCTCAGTTGGTTAAGCAACTGCCTTCGGCTCAGGTCATGATCCCGGAGACCCGGGATCGAGTCCCACATCGGGCTCTCTGCTCGGCGGGAAGCCTGCTTCTCCCTCTCTCGCTCCTCCTGCTTGTGTTCCCTCTCTGGCTGTGTTTCTCTCTGTCAAATAAATAAAATCTTTAAAAAAAAAAAAAAAAAATAGAACAGAGATAAATATAGAGTTTCTGCATTAGAGATAAAGATTAATTGTTGTATTAGCATAAAATATAAATGAATATATGTTACAATTATGTTTATCAAAAATACAACAGATAGATTTAAAAGGCAACTGGCAGAGTGGAAAGACTCTAGCATATGTGACAGACAAGAGGTTAATACCCTTATACAAAGAACTTTTGCAAACCACTAAGAAAGTGACACAATCACTCCAACAGAAAAATGGTAAGGAATAAGAAAAGGTAATTTTCAAAAGAAGAAACACAAATATCTGACTAACAGATTAAATTCAAGCTCACTGTCCACAGTAGGGAATGCAAGTTAAATACAATAAAACATGCAGGGGCATATTCAGGCCTGAAACTTTTGGGAGCTGGGTCCCTCAAAACTAAATGTGCAAAATTAAATATGAATGTGAATTATAAATAAATCTACAAAGAATGAG
The DNA here is from genome assembly GCA_004023965.1 of Spilogale gracilis. Lineage (NCBI taxonomy): Eukaryota > Metazoa > Chordata > Mammalia > Carnivora > Mephitidae > Spilogale > Spilogale gracilis. The sequence continues at coordinate 23,576 of PITA01005994.1, read as the reverse complement.
TCTTTTTATGGACATGTATATGCAGTGCTCTTTGCTGAATAAAAAGTGGAATTTCTGAGTCATATATAAAGTATATGTTTAACTTTCAAAGAAACAGCCAAACCATTTTGGAAAAACTATTTTACATTCTAATTGGTGGTGTATGAGAGTCGATTAACATCTTCATCAGAACTGGGTTAAGACGGTCTTTAATTTAGCCATTGTTGTAGATGGGTGGTGGCATCTCATTGTGGTTTCAAGTTTTATTTCCTTAATGATGTTGAGCATCTTTTCATGTCTTTTCTTTTCTTTTTCTGTCATTTGTATATTTTCTTTGGTGGAATGTCTATTCAAATATATATTTTAAGATCTTGGTTAATTCCACCATTTCTGTCATTTTTAGGTCTGTTTCTATTGATCTTTTTTCTCCTGTTTATGAGTCATGTTCTTTTTCTCTTCTGTCTCTCTCTCTCTTTTTAAAGATTTTATTTATTTATTTAATAGAGAGAGGCAGCACAAGAGGGGGACAGGGCAGAGGGAGATGGAGAAGCAGACTCCCCAGTGAGCAGGGAGTCTGACACCAGGCTGGATCCTAGGATCCCAAGCTCATGACTTGAGCCAAATGTAAACACTTAACCAACTGAGCCACCCAAGCACCCTGGTCATGTCCTTTTTCATGCCTAATAATTTTTGTGTGCATGTTGAGCATTATACGTTTTACTATACTGAGTACTGGATTTTCTCTTTTTCTTTAAATAGTGTTGAACTGTTTGTTGGTTGGTTGGTTTCTTTGGAGCAGAGTTAAGTTACTTGGGATAAATTCGATCTTTTTGGCTCTTGCTTTTAAGCTGTATTAAAGAAAGCCCAATTCAGTTTTTAGTCTAGAGCTAATTTTTCCCTAATACTAAGTCCCCTCTTGTGAGCTTTAGCCAGTGTTTCATTTATTAAGAGGTCTCTCCATTTTGGTTTGTGTGAATGTAATATATTCCCAGCTCTGTGTAAGCTCCAGAAATTATGTGGCACTCTGCTTTTTGGAGGTTCTTCCCCTGGCCTCCTGCAGTTTCACCCATGTGTGCTCTGGTATTCAGTTAAAGACTTGAGGGGTTCTCTCTCCATATCTCTGGATCTCTCTCCCTCTCTCATTCTCTCTTTCTGCAGCTCCCTCCTCTCTGATCCTCTGCTCCGCAAATTCTAGCTGCTACAACCTTCCTGAATGAACTCTGATCTCTGTCTTCTGAACTCTTTGAGATTGCTGGGCTCTGTTCAGGTTCTCCTGAAAACTTGGAAAATGCATTGAGACAGAAAACAACTGGAATAATTGTAGGACTCACATAAGTTAGTTTCCCTTAGCATAGCTGTCATAATCCCCAGCTGCCTGTTGTCTAATTCTTACAGTTGTTTGGTATATAGATTTTTTCTAGTGTTCTAGTTATTTACAATGCAAGGACCATTCCCATGGCAGTTACTGCTTCATGGATGAGAGTGAAGTCTCTTTTCCCTATTTTCAACTTTAAAAATCCTGGGGGAGAACTTTGGCCCAGCTTATGTTCAGTGATCACCTATGAACCAATCAAAGGAGTAAAGAATACAAAAGAAAATGATGCTTTTAAGACTGGAGTGTGGGAAGAATCATTCTCCAATACAAAATGGAAAGGTCGTCTCAGAAGAAAGGCGAAGGGTGTGGGGCAAAAACAGAGAATAAGTATCCATCGTAACAACAGTTCCTGTGAAAAAGAACATAAAGTGAAACAGCTGCTAAGACTGTGAGTTTCTGTTGTCCAGAAGGCTGTGTCGGTTCCCTGGCCTCCTGTATTCCAGGGTCAAGGACAAACTGGAGGGGGTCTAGGGTGAAGAGATGTAATATATGTAAAAGTTGCCCGGAGATAAAATGAAGTAAAAACACAACTTTCTTCTCTCTCTAATCTTTCCCTTCCTCTGCCTGTTGAAATTTGCTGTGTGGAACATTTTTTTCCCAAACCTTGACTGAATTCTGAGGTTTGTCCCATTACTTTTCTGGTCTTCTTTAGACAACAGAGAGACCTCCAGATAGTTTAATCCCATGAATGGTCTCATTTCATGAATTAAACTGGCCGGTTCTGTATAATAGTAAAATTCCATTTATAGGAGAATTCCATTTATAGGAATAGGGGACATGCTCCCAGAGAAAAACAGTATGTGGAGAGATTCTTCTGTTTTTCCACCAAAAGGATATCTTTGAACCATAATATTCCACTTCCTAAGATAGCTAATCGCATATACTGACCTCACTGGGGAGTGGGGGTAGAGAGCCAAAGGGCATGGATGGAGAGGAGGGAAGGTCTCATGAAGATCTTATTTACTTGTTACTGTCCTGATCTACCTACTAGATACTCCAAGCTTTTTTTAGTGTTGGTATTATTTTAACTGTGTTATCTTGAGTAAAGGCATAGTTTAGGCTACACACAGATCAGGAGAGAGAAACCAGAAAGTTTTGTTACCCTCAGAGTTCCCTGGACAGAACACAGCAAGCCATGCAGGATATAAACTGTGGAGTGGGTTATAAGGCAGAGGGAGAGAGCAGGACTGTGGTTTCTGCAGAAAGGAAAGAACAATGCAGAACCAACAGGTTTAGCATTGGCTTCTTTGAATAATTTCACTGGGCTCTAGGGCAAAGGAGCTGTCTCCGGTTGTCTTTACCTGACCCTGGAGTGATTAGGCCAGGAGTGTGAAAGCCTGATAAGGAGGTGGGTGGACTTAAAGGGCTGTACGCGAAGGGGAACTGACTAGCTTCTAGCGAGGGCCTCAAAACTGGGTCAATAGAGCATTAAACAACTAAACTAAGCTAAATTACAGGTATTTTATGGGTCCTTTGGAGACGCCTTGTCATAGATGTTTCACCTCAGTCCCCTTATTATGGGCAAGGTCTTTCTTCCTGCATCTCTCTCTGTCTCTGTCTCTCTCTGTGTCCGTCCTTCTCTGTCTCTCTCTCTCTCTCCCTCTCTCTCTCTCTCTCTCTCTCTCTCTCTCTCTCTCACACACACACACACACACACACACACACACTGCTAGTACATTTCCAGTCTCTTTCCATCGAAGTCTGTGGTCTCCTTGCTTCTGCTAAGTAAGCAAGCCATGTTGGGCAGGGCTCCTCTAAAGAAAGCTTCAAGCTAGCTCTCTCTGGTGCCTCTCACATCTGATGTTGAATTATACATGACCTGAGCATCAGTATAGGGGAATAGCGCTCTGGGAGAGCACCATGGAGGAGGATGAGGAAGGCAGAGGCAGAACAGAGGAACCAAGTGGACAAAGGTTTTCCAAGCATAAGGGAATAATGTATCAGAACTTATATAATAAGGGCCAGGACCCAGGTGAGGAAAGTGAGGCATTTGCCTTAGGGGCAGAATTTAAGGGGGTGCCATAAAATGCAGTTATCAAGATAAATAATATTTAATGCAATTTAAAAAAATATGTAAGGACGTGTGTGTGGGATACACATTTTCGCTTTTGCTTAAGGCACCAAAATGGCTCAGCAGGGCACTGGTGCTATGTCGAACAACTTCTAGCTTCTTCCTGGCCAGATTGTATCCCTGAGCCAATTCCACAAAAAAATGCTGGAGCGGCCATCTAGGAAAGGCATTCCTCAGCAAATAACCTTTTATCTGAGTCTTGAAGAAGGAGGTGAGGCATGGAGTGTATGAACAGGAGGGAGGGAACAGCATATACTTAAATCCAAAATGCCTCAGTTGGAAAGAGCTAGATGGCTCTTTGGGGAATGGTGGTGGCAATGATTTTGCAGGCAGGGACCGCCTTATGAAGAAACTCTTCAGTATTTTAACTAGAAGAGACACATGCCCAGATTTGTTTCTTATGCACGTAATGCCTTGCGGGGGGCGGGGGGCGGACTGGAAGGGTCAGGCCTGAATACAGGTAAGTCCCTTAGGAAGATAGCCGCAGTGTCCAAGTGAGGGATGACCGCATCTCCAACCTCAGAATGGTTTAGATAGATTCCCAAGATCCAGGTCCAGGCCTTGGTTTCCCCCAACATAACACTGAGGGTGGGGCGGCACCCGGGTCTCTGTCCTGCCAAATGGGCCACCTCGGGGTTCCGGGGCGCGCGGAGGAACCGCCCAAATTCAGCCTCGGGTTGGGGCGATCCGGTCGGGGCGGGTCCCGCGGGTGCCCGACCCGCTCACCGCCCAATCGCCGCGGGCCCGCCGAGCCCCGGGGGGCTGGGGCGGCCGCCGCCGCCACCGCCCGAACGTGCCGCGACTGCGCTGACGCGCGAGCGCCGGGCAGGGCGGCGGGCGCGCTCAGTCTGGTGGTGGCGGCGGCCGTGCGCGGACGGACGTGCCCGGAGCGCCACAGCCGCCCGCGCCGCCCGCAGCCGAGCCCTGCCGCGCTGCCGCGGCCGCGCCCGCCCGCCCGCCCGCCATGGTGTCATGGATCATCTCCAGGCTGGTGGTGTAAGTGGCCTTCCCCCAGCCCCTTCCTTCCCCTCCTTCTCCGCCCCTGGCCCCCGGGCTGCGCGCGCCCCTGCAGCGCCCGGCAGCGTTCGCTGCGGCTATTAATACCCGGCGGCTGCTAAATTTAGCAGGTACAGTAGCTGCCGAGGACGCCTGCAAGCGGGCGACACAGGACGCGGCTGTTGCCCTGCGGGCTCGGGCCCGGGCGGGGGGACCGGCGGCAGGGGTGGCGAGGGCCGGGGCGCTTTGGGGCTGCGCTGGGGGATGCGACTCGCAGCACCCTGGCCGCTTTTGTTCCCCGGGTGGGTGGGATTTGCAGAGGCCCCGAAAGGGTGCGCCGTGGGGACACGCGTCTTTCTCCTTTGGGAGAAATGTTGGCGGGGTCTCCAGTCGCCGCGCCGCCGTGCTTTTGTCAGGTGAAAATGACAGAGCCCAGCCGAGCCTGGGGCTCTGCCTGGAGGGGTCGGCGCGCTGAGAAGCGGCGAGAGATGAGGGCGGGGCTCTTAACGGGATTGAAAGAATACTCCCTGTCGGTTTTTCAGACCGATATAGGTGAAGGCAAGTAGGACAGAGCGGGAGGTGTATTGAATGTTGGGGTAGACGCCTCGCGGATCCCATGCCTGATTCCTTTGTCGGGGGTCTGAGGGAGAGAGGGGCGGGCATCTCCAGGAATTCACGGGAAAATTCGAAGTGGCAGCCGCTCGGGGGGTGGCAATGAAACCTCCCAGGCCTTGTGGGAGAGCGCAGAGTCATCTGGGGTGAGGCCTGCGTGAAGTCATTGGGGGTGGGTGTGGGGGGCGTTTTTCTCTGTCAAGCCCCAGAGCTCAGTAGACATTTGAAGAGCTCCTTCCCTCGTGGATTTATTTCCCTTTGGAGATACACATGGCTGTTCCAGTTCCTCTCCTTCCCTAACCATTTCTGCATGAGTCAGGACAGATTTGCCACCTGCTCAGGAGAACCAGGGCTGAAATCCGCTTGGAGAGTGAGGGTGGGAGGTGCACCTCAGGCTTTTTCTTTGTCTGGGAAAGAGGGACTCCGGACTCTGGTTGGTTGTGAAACATCTCCCATCACCTACCTTCTTTACTGTTTTTCAAAGAAGCAGCCAGACGCAGCTTCTGAAGTCATTCTCAGCATTGTAGCCCCACCACCATTCTGGGCTTTCTTCCCAAAGCCGGAGTGGCTGTGCCTCTTGGCCTCCAAGTCATTCATTCCATGCAGGCCTCTCCACAGCTGTTGCAGACTGCTGGGGGTTTGTGCTGTACTTCGAGGTGGCATGTTAAATATTTAGAAGATTCTTGAGGGCAGAGGTGGCATGAATAATACAGGGAAGCAACTGGAACGCATTGCCCTACCTCATGCCTGACTAAGGCATTCAGGTGGTATTTTCAGGGTATTCAGGGTGGTATTTTCTCTCCTGAATTAGTGTGTGAGCTTCATATTTGTCAGTGGCTTCTGGAGGGGTCCTCAGGGTGTGGCCGGAGATTTCCATTAGCCTGGCTGGAGAGCTTATTTTCTATAGGTCCTACCGGGCTAGGGTTGGCCCCCTGGAGAGTGAGGGCTTCTAGTCTGGGGCCAGTGTGACCATCTTTAATTGTATTAGCATTCCCCCTCCCCTGCTACATAAGGTGAGTGAGGGGGGTGGAGAAGAGAGACATTATTTGGGAAGGGTCTCAGTGTTGCTTTTACTTTTTAATACAATGCTTTCCAGAAGTGAAGCTTCAGAGAATTTAAATGACGAGGAGAGCTATCCCTTGGGTCTGTCCAGGACCCTCTGCCCCAAGGGAGAATTTGTGGGATCTGGGGTTGTTACTTCCACTGTCAGCTCCAGAAGGTCAGAGACACCACCTATCCTCTGATCACTGTCTTTATAGAAACCCAACATGGAAGTGTCAGTTGTCAATTATTAAAAGCCAATTTACTAAGCAGTACCGATTTCACATAATCTACTCATTACAGGAAAATCAGAAAGTATAGATAAATTGATAGAAAATCATCCACATTTTTACCACACAGAGATAGCTAATGATAATTTCAAGATTTTTTTTTTAGTCTTCAAGATGTTTTTCCTATGCATTTATGTACGTACATTTATATTTCCAGTTCAAGGAATTTGTTGATTCAGCCCAGATTTCCACATACCTCTTAGCAAGGAGTGGGAATACTCAATTTGAAGTCATAAACCCTTAGTTCAAATCCCAATTCTGCCTCTTGCCAACAAATCCCATTTCACAAGAGATCGTAGTTCAGGAGCTAGTTAACCTCATGTTGCCATTATAAAGATTCCAAGAACATGTGATACATAAATTGCAGAATATTTCTGCTCCCTCCCCATACACACCAGGTAACTAAGAGAGGGTGGGGCAAGAGCTCTGGCAGAGGCTCTCAGACTTAATCTACTCTTGTGTTTTTCTTTTTTTTAAAGATTTTATTTTATTTATTTGACAGAGAGAAACACAGCCAGAGAGGGAACACAAGCAGGGGGAGTGAGAGAGGGAGAAGCAGGCTTCCCGCTGAGCAGGGAGCCCGATGTGGGACTCAATCCTAGGTCTCTGGGATCATGACCTGAGCCGAAGGCAGTCGCTTAACCAACCCAGCCACCCAGGCGTCCCGTACTCATGTGTTTTTCAAACTTGCTTCCCTGGGGGCCATGCAGCCTGAGTGGGTGGGTTCTGGGCTCCCAGCCCTGGTCAATGGGAGACATTCCCCTCTGTTTGGTTTGCATATTTGGGTTCTAAATAAAAATAATTTGGGAAATATATGGGTTTTAGCACTAATAAAAACCGCCCATCCGTTCTCCCCTCTCATATGTAAAACTGCAGAGGGAATGTGTTTTATCCAAGGACACAAGGTAAACTGGTGAAGAAAACAGGCTCTGGATTTTTGATCCAATGCCCTTTCCACCTCTGCCTGTCCTTGACAGGTGTCTGAAATTGACCTCTTTCAAACTCCCAAGACCTCTGCTCTGGCATCCTGTAATTTTGTCCACCAGTCCCGTTTCCTATAAGAAACTTTTTCAAGGCTTTATAAGCTTCTGTGACAGCAAAGAACATTTAAGGAAGACCTATCACTGTGTTCTGAAGATGGAGAGGAAGTGTCTTCCTTCCAACCAGAGGCCTCAAGACAAGCTGATGGTGTCCAGGCAGAGCCAGATAGTGTTTGTAGATACCTGTCGTGCTGTTGGCTCTGAGTGTTTTTAGGACAGTAACCATGACTTATTTCCCCTCGCTGGCTTCCAAGCCTCTTTTCTGAAGTGCCTGGCACACTACATTCACTCAGTTAAGGCTAGTTATGTGGCAGGAGCTCAGAGACCTGGGGATAAATGGGGCAGCCAGCCAGTGTTATCCCATGGGCATGAAGGTTACTGGGCATCAAGACAGGCTTGCGCCCACTGGGCAAAGCTCTTGGAGTGAGAACAAATCGGAGATGCTACTTTTTTGCTAGTTGTCTTCCTCCTAATTCCATTGGCTCAGCCTAGCAAGAACTAAAGACGAAATATTCAGTGTAGTGGCTAAGTTGGCTTTGTTAGAACTTAGTTGATATCTGCGTGGAACACGGGGACTCAATTTTGATTGGCCTGCTTGCCTTGTTTACAGTACTTTGTTTTCTTTAGAGAGGACTCTAGTCTTAGGCACTGATGAATTTTAAACTGGGGAGAGTATGTTTATGTGCCCTGGAGGAGTCACACAGAGGTTGCTCTCTGCCCTCTTGGGAGAAGGTACTATCTTGAAGCATTTATTCCAAGGAGCAGGTATTGCCTCATTGTCTTTGGACAGAATTTTGGCTGAGGCCCAGGATATTGGCTAAATGAATCCAGAGTTCCCCCTTTGGTTATTGGACCAAAACTCCAGTTCACTATATGGGGAAAAGAGAGTTCTAATTTTAAAAATTCTCCAAATAACTAAAAACTATGCAAAAGAAACCCTTATTTTAACAGTGCATATTTTTTTTAATGTCAATTTTTAGAAGGTCCAATCTGATGTTTAAGACAGAGTCTTAAAGGCTGCAGCTTTAGCTATGTCCCAGGACCGTGATTTGGAGCATAAGGTCTATCTGTCCCAGTCAAGGATGTACAAATAGAGAAGACTGGAAGGAATGTGTGTTGTCCTCAAGATATTCTCCAACTGTTGCAAAACAAGTGGAAATAAAAGAAAAGGCAATACATCCTTAAACATAGGCTTGCCTTTCTTTGGGGCTTGTTTTTAAAAAGTGGAATACAGAAAAATGATCCCATTAATTGGAGGTTTAGGTTGGTTGAGGATTTATTTCCTGGCACTCTGGCATGGTATAGGGTAGGAGCTGGGGAAGTCTTTCAGTTGAATCATGAGAGGGGAAGTGTTGAGCTGGAAGTCAGAAGATTTGGGATCTAGTCCCAGCGCTGGACTCACCCACTGTTAGAGTCCAAAGGGCACCTGCTCCCACCCTGGGGCCCTGCCCCTGATCTGTGAGACAAGGCTGTGTCTCCAGTATTACGTTGGAGGTCCTGGTATACCTTTAGACCCCTTCCTTGTCCCCTCCTCCCCCAGTTGGCCCACAGGTACCATGTTTATACACAAGAGACATATCCTCAAGAAGTGAAAATACCTCCTTCGACTTCACTGCCATTCTGCTGCCTTGGACTTTGTTTATTAATCCTGCCTGCCTGCTGGGAAGTTGTTTCTGTGCACTTTTCCCCATCATGTCTTCTTTGAAGCTTAGCTGACAAGTAAGGGTTACCTGGTTATGACTTCCCCTCCCATCTGAACTGAGCTATCTTTTTTGGATTGTGTATTATTTGGAGGAGGAAGAGCCCTAGGGAGAATGACAGAAGAGGGAGTCAGATCCTCAGTAGCCACCTAGTGAGGCTGCCATTTTGGAGTGTGTGTGTGTGTGTGTGTGTGTGTGTGTGTGTGTGTGCGCGCGCGCGCATGAATGTATGTGTGTGTTTTCCAAGGAGGTTCCAGAGGCCAAGGTAGGGGGCTTGGGAGGGTGGGGGGATGGGAAGACAATAGTCACAGTGCATGGCATGTCTGGATTTTCATTGTCCAGGATGAGCCACACACATGCTCATCTGGTTGCCAGGATTCTAGGTGTCTGTGAGAATTTTTCCAAGAACAGCAAGAGCCCAAGAGTATTGCGTTTGGGTTATAAAGATGTTTTCTCCTCACTTCTGGGCCTTGGGTGGATTGGCTCCAATGGATTGGAAGATGAATCATTCTATATGTTTATTTTGAACTTTCAAATCTCATCTGTCTTCACACAGAAGCACACTGTTTTCCCTTTGGGTTTTCTTTAGTTGCCCCAGGGGATTTTCTGTGATTATAGAAAAAAAGGAAATATAAATAAATGACCAAGTATTTGGCACCCAGTAAGGGAGTCTGAAGGAATCTTGACAGGTAATCTGGTGTAGGCCTTCAAGCATGGCACGCATACCTAGACCAGAGATTGCAAGTGAGTTTCATCTCATGAATGATAGGAGGCTGCCTGGGACACTATCTTAACAAGTAGGATTACATGGGGTAGGAGTCCCATGAATGTTTCATGCAGGGAAGAGGATAATGGGGGCACACTTGTTGATTCAGTATTGGCTCTCCCAGACTTAGTCCATTTCTGACCCAAGAATCCCACTGTCAGAATTGTATACATTGCCCTCAGTTAGTAAACAGAGAGCTGCATTCTTTACCTAAGTTCACACCCCCTCCTAACACCCCATCTCCAGTAGGCCTTGTCAGTCACTGGCAGTTCTAGACCAAAGTACCTTCTTCTTGCCAGTACCCGGGCTGTCCAGCCTGGTGGCTCTCTTGACTGCCTCTTCCCTCTTAGAACCATCATTCATATACCACATTTTCCTTTATTTCTTTGCCTTTCACCAGTCATAGCTCAGTTAAATTCTACCCTGGCCTTCTCTTGGGTGCTTATGCGTTCCCATCCTTTCTACCTCTTTGCGGGGTCTATGGATGATCCTCTGGGCTTCAAAATAAGTTTCTCCTTCCCTTCTTGGCATTATAGCCCATCCTACTTCCCTCCGCTCAGTCACAGGGGTGGGCATGTGACCCAGGCCTAGCCACACATTTCCCTGGGCACAGAGATTGGTCCAGAGGTGGACATGTGACCTAAACTGAGCCACCAGATCTTTCCCCAGAGCATGTTGATTTGGAGCTAAAAGAAAACAGCCTTGCCTGTAGAGTCCAGAACTGGAACGATGTGAAGGTAGGATTGTTGGTGGTCTAAACCCCCTAGCGCACGGAAAAGGCCTGTAGGCAAAAGGGGAGAATTTGGCAATGCAGAGGTGAACGGAGAAGAGATGTTGGCTTCTGTATGTACCTCTCCTTAAGGGTCATGTCTGTTTCTTGGTCTCCCTCACAGCTCTTCATGTGTAGTGGGTACCAGCAAGTGAGTTAGGACCTGGCTACTTAAAGAGTAGTCTGTGTGCCAGCTGCATTGGCCACTCTGGGAGCTAGTTAGGAATGCAGAATCCCAGGTCTGGCCTGGGGAATCTGCCTCGTAATGAGATCCTCATGAAGCTCAGGAGGCGCTGAGTCAGACACCATCATCTCCCCTGTGAAATGAAATAAATTGACTTGTCTGAGGTTCCCATCATTGGCTGTAGAACCAGGATTCAACCCAAGTGAGCCATTTGTGCTGGACTGTGATTCATACTCCTTGGTTCTGGGAGGTCAGAACCCCGACTTTTGATGAGTTCTGAATGGCATCATTGGACCTGCCCAACCAAGTGTCCAATCACAAACCTTTCACAGATGGGCTGCCTGATTGTGATTTGTGTAGAATTTCGTTTTGCCTAACTTGAGGTTTAGACTGCCCAGACAATGCCTATCAGATGTAGTATTATGCTGAGCAGATCATGCTACTCAGAGGAAAGTGGGACACAGCCCACCTTGAGAAAGAGGCATGGTAGACACAGTCAGCTGATGCTGGGGGCTTAGAGTGGATTTTCAGGTACATGCAGGGACTTATTCTCATGAGCAGAAGAGGTCGAGTATCAGTGGGCCCCATGTGTCCCTCTTGAGGAAGCTGCAAGGACCCAGCAGGATCTGTAATTACTTCGAGCCAGGTCCTGTGTACTGTGGAATTCCAAGTTTTATCAAGGAGTCTTCTTGGCTCTGTCTTCAGAATATTCCCCTATCCAACTGACTCCTACCGCCACTGCCACCGTTAAGTTCCAACGCCATTATTGCTCTCCGGGACCGTTTCAAAACTCTCCTAATTGTTCTCCCTGCTTCTATGCCTGTCCCTCCAGTGATTTGTTTCAAATATAAGATATGTCATAGCTTTCCCCTGCCATGTAAAAATTGTCCAAAACTCCCATGATATTAATAATAAAATTCAGATTCCTTACCATTCTTCACAAGACTCCGCAAGGCCTGGCTCCTGCCTGCTGTCCTGAACTCACCTCGTACTGTTCTCCCCACACTCAGCTCTGGCTTCCCCACCATTCCTGGAAGGCAGCAGGCTTGTCTCACTCAAAGACCTTTGCACTTGCTTTTCTTCCTGCTCAGGACACACTCCCCTAAATGGTCCATGGTCATCACCTTCTTTCCGTTTAGGTCTCTGCTCAAATGTCACCTCTCTAGGAAAGGCTTTTTCTGACCATCTTCTCCAAAATACGTCTCACATACCAGTTGATTCTCTTCCCACTCCCTGAAATTATGTTTTTAATTCCTTTGTTTACTGACTTGTAGTCTGTCTCTTCACATACAATTTGATCTCCATGACTTTTGAGACTTTCTTCTTGTTCACAGCTGTTTCTCTGGTGCCTAAAGTAGTACCATGCTCACACTAGTGTTTAAAAATTATTTGTTGAACGAATGATGACTGAGTATTCCCTTTGGGGTGAGAGGATCCTTTTTTAAACCTATGTTTGGGGCGCCTGGGTGGCTCAGTTGGTTGAGCGACTGCCTTTGGCTCAGGTCATGATCCTGGAGACCCGGGATCAAGCCCCACATCGGGCTTCCTGCTTGGCAGGAAGCCGGCTTCTCCCTTTCTCACTCCCTCTGCTTGTGTTCCCTCTCTAGCTGTGTTTCTTGCTGTCAAATAAATAAAATCTTAAAAAAAAAAAACCTATGTTCATAGAACCTTGATTTGTGACTATGGCAAGTGACTTGACCCCTCTAAGCCTCAGTTTTCTCATCTGTAAAATGAAGGATTTGATTTCTGTTTCTGGCAAGATGAAAAACTAAGTGGTCTGGAAGTCCTCTCATAATAAATCTGAATTTAAAATTTTCTAAAAGTTTTGGATAAAGTATAAGTGATCCTCTCAATAACACAGCTGAGCTTTTAAGTAAGTAATTTACCAAAAGACAGATGGAGAGGGAATCTTTTACAAGGGTGTAAAGTAGAACTATAGCAGGTGCTTAATGGATTATCCTGAAATGTAGCTGAAATCAACAGCCATTTTGTTATCATCTCCCTGGCTCTGTGGGTCAGGAATTTGGACATGATATAGGACACAAAACTCATCTCCACTCCCTGATGTCTGGGTCTTCACTGGGATAGTGCAAATGGCAGTGACAGACTGGATCTCTCTTTCTTTTCATATGTTCCAAGGCCTCTTCATGCGGTCTTCCTATGTGATCTTGCCAGCATGGAGGCCTGAAGACCTCAAATCTCTTATGTGGTGGCTTAGGGCTCCAAGAGTGAATGTCCAAGAAGCATCAGTAGAAACCCTAGGATTTCTCAGAAGCCTCAGGATGACACTTCTATGTCCTATTAGCCAAGCAAATACTACGACCAACCTAGATTTGAAGGGAGACAGATTAGACTCCACCTCTCAGTGGGAGGGATAGCAAATAATTTTCAGCCATCTTTAATATACCAAGCAAGAGGACTGGACTAGCTTGGTTTTAATATCAATATAGAGCAAAGAGGGGCCCTTGGATCTGTGGAGATAATAAGTCAGAGCTGCACACTTGCGTATTGCTGAAACTTGAAGCACTATTCTGCAGTGTAGTTCTCCATAGAAGGATATATCCACAAATACAGGGGAATGACAGTGAAGCTTGTCTATCTTGCCCTGGGTTCTTGATGGGGTGAAAAGTCTTCCTTGGGACTTTGAAACCATCCATGGACCTGTCCTCATGTAGGTTTGGGGTCTAAATGATGGCATCCTGCATGATCTGAGTACCCATGGCTGAGAGATTAACATAAAAATTAGTCTGGGCTAGGGTTACTCCTGGATTATCTCACAGAAATTAATTCAGTCTTTCAAGGGCCTTCAATACACACTGAATTAGCTCAAAGAACATGAATTCGCACTTAAAAAATTACAAAGTGCCTAAAGTAACAGTCCCCCCCCTTTTTTTAAAGATTTTATTTATTCATTTGACAGAGAGAAACACAGCCAGAGAGGGAACACAAGCAGGGGGAGTGAGAGAGGGAGAAGCAGGCTTCCCGCCAAGCAGGGAGCCCGATGTGGGACTTGATCCTGGGTCTCCGGGATCATGACCTGAGCCAGAGGCAGTCGCTTAACCAACTGAGCCACCCAGGTACCCCTACAGTCCCCCTTAAGCAGGAATTAAATACTCCCGGCAGCAGGCTTAGCCCTCTAGACATACATAAATGAATAATACACATATATTAATTATATATGTTATTTACTACAATAACTATTACTTAGAATCCTTAGAATAAGTCTAAGTGAAAAAAAAAAGAATTGAAAATTATAAGAAAACAACAGATCCTGGGGCTGAGAAGGGAGAGGATTGGGCCCATTGAAAAGAAGCAATTCTAAAAGTAGGAAATAGAGCATGTGGGTGTCTCAGTCAGTTAATCGTCTCCCTTTGGCTTAGGTCATGATCCCAGGGTCCAGGAATCTAGCCCTGCATTGGGCTCCCTGCTCAGTGGGAGCCTGCTTCTCCCTCTCCCTCTGCCCCTGCTTATGCTCTTTCTCTCTCACACTCTGTCTTTCAAGTAAAATAAATAAAATAAATAAAATCTTTTTAAAAATAAAATTAGAAAGTAAAATTAGAAAATAAAGTATTGAAATAAAAACTTAGTGGATAGTTTAAAATGATTAGAGATTGAACACCAAGGGAAGAGGGTTTTCCATACTACCCCTTAGAGCTAGAAGGCATTTTGGCTTTTGTTTGATTAAGACAGGATCAGAGGGCTTACATCATTTTTCAAGACTTCGAGGCCAGGTCTTGTTTTCTGAAAGTGCTTAGTTTTATGTTGTTAACAGGGGTTGGATTAGGACCAGTGGTGACTGGAAGACAAACATTTGGTTTGATAGAAGGACAGTATTTCTAGTAATTGGTGCTAATGTGAGGCAACAAGTTCTTGGCTTCCAACCCTAAGACCTTCCAATTCTAAGGTATGATTTTAATATTTTCCCTTACAGTGGTAGACGAAGAAGGGTAGGAGTTATTGGAAAGGTTCTCTTTTTCAGTGGGTAGGCTTCTGTCTTACTGTGCAATCATATTGACTGATTGATTTATTCGTTGATTCAAAGACCATTTATTGACCATTTGCTTTGTGCCAAGCACTACCCTGGGTACCAGGAGTAAAAGATGAATGGATTCCAGTTCCATCTTTGAGTAGTTGATAAGATCACATAGCCAGTCAGTGGAAAACTTGGACTTGGCTTCAAATGTCTCCCCTGCCCAGCCATTATATATATTCATTATATATATATTTCAATATATAATGAAATTATATATATATAATTTCATTATATATTGATTTCACATTGCAATATACATATTCATTATATATTCATATTTCTATATATACTCTTTCCATCATGTGGGTCTTTTGTGAACATGTGTGAGTGACTTTATTGGCTTTGGTTAGAAATTGTAAGGAGGAGCTCTTTCAACAGGGGAAGTGGTGCTTCTGACCCATGAAAGCATTGACCCATTGCTGCATCTGTCTGCCTGGGGAACACTGTGACATCTGATATTAGGAGAGAAGAGACAGAGGAGACAGGGTACTAAGTGAAAATGTTCTGGGACAGACAGATGGGTGAGGTTGAACATCTTCACCCCCTGTATTTGAATTGCACAGATCCCAAACCTCTGGCAGTGTTTACATGCAGTTGTGTAAACTACTGGTCTACAATTGCTGCTGAAAGAGCTACAAACTTGGTGGCACAAAACAGAAATAAATCTCTTAAAGTTTTGGAGGTCCGAATTCTGAA
Organism: Spilogale gracilis; assembly: GCA_004023965.1. Classification (NCBI taxonomy): domain Eukaryota; kingdom Metazoa; phylum Chordata; class Mammalia; order Carnivora; family Mephitidae; genus Spilogale; species Spilogale gracilis. The sequence goes on along the minus strand of PITA01005994.1, from coordinate 8,024 downwards.
ATAAGTCTTTTGGTGCTAAAATCCTAATGTTGGCCGGAGTTCTGGAAGCTCCAGGGTAAAATCCATTCCTTGCTTCTTCCTGCTTCTGGTGGCTATTGGCATTCTTCATGACCACATTGCTCCAGTCTCTGCTTCGGTCATCACTTTGCCTTGTCTCTGTCTTCGTATCATCCTCTGCCTCTGTCCTCTCCTGTGATTACCTGTAGGGCCCACCTAGGTAATCCAGAATCCTCTCCCCATCTGAAAATCCTTAACCACACCTGCCATGTTTCTTTTGCCATATAAGGTTACATTCATGGGTTCTAGAGATTAGGCCCTGGATACATTTTTGGGTGGAGGTTGTTATTCAGCCTCCCATGGCTGCCACTAAGCTGAAGAAAGCTCATCTAAAAACAAACTAAAGGAAGGTGAACACTCTGGGGTTCTAACATCTTATTTTGTCTCCTTTTCCAGACTTTCCTTGATTTATAAAATGCAGCAGAAAAGACTGCAGGTAAATGGTGAGGGTATAACAGATAACAGCACAGCAAACACTCCTTTACTCAGTGCTTGTTTAAGAAAGAGAACATTATGTTCATTGTATCAGTATACCACCACTATTGCTGGATGTTAGGGTTCTTTCTAGATTTTTGTTTTTCTCTTTCATTCTTGTTAAGAGCTGTGCAGTGAACTTTCTTGTAGGTGTTTCTAGGTACACTTGTGCACAGATTTCTTTAGGAACAGAATGGCTGAGGCATAGGGTATAGGTTTTTTCACTTGCCCAAAGAACAATAATTAAATTTTCATAGATGTGTAAGTCTATTTCTGGGCTCTTTGTTGTGTCCCATTAACCAATTTGTCTGACCCTGCACAAGGACCACACTGTATTAATTATAAAACTTTATGAAAATTCTTGGTATCTAGCCTGGAAAGGCCCCTGCACATATTGCTCTTCATAAATTGTTTTCCAAAATGGTTTTCCTTCAGTGAAATATATATATAATTTCATTATATATTGATTTCACATTGCAATATACATATTCATTATATATTCATATTTCTATATATACATATTTCAGTTACACCAGGACTTTACTGTCTCTTGATATTGTCACACTTTAAAATTTTTGCCAGTCTGGTGGGTACAAAATGGAATCTCATTATGGTTTTAATTTGCATTTCCCTGAATACTAATGAGATTGAACATCTTTTCATATGTTCATTGCCCATTCATGTTCTCTGTCCTGTGAAGGGGCTGTTCAAGTCTTGCCAAGTTTTCTCTTGTCCTTACCTTATTAATTTGTAGGAATTCTTTAAATATTCTGGACACTAATCCTCTGTCCCTTACGCGTTACAAATGTCTTCTCCCAGTCTGTGGTTTATTTTTCCATTGTCTTTATGGTGTATTTTGATGAAGAGAAGTTCTTAATATTAATGTAGTGGATTTATCCATTTTTTCATTTATAGTATATACTTCTTATATCCTAGGAAAACCTTACCTACCTGACATAATGAAGGTATTCTCCTGTATTGCTCCTAGCAGTTTCATTGTTTTATCATTCACATTTAATTTTTTGCTCCATCTTGCGGTGATTTTTGTATATGATATGATGAAGGATGCCAGAATTTCTTTCTTTCCTTTTTTTATAAACAAAATGTTGTCCTAGCACCATTTATTATAAAGTTCATCCTTTCTCTTCAGATCTGCAATGCCCACCCTGATCATGAGTTAAGTTTCCAAAGATGTGAGGGTTTGTTTCTGAGCTCCTTCTTCTGTTCCATTGAACAGTTTGGCTCTGAGACAGTACACTATCTTAATGGCCCCATCTTTGTGAAAAGTCTTGATGGAAAGTCCCCCACCTTCAGGAAGAGTGCCTTAACACTTTCCTCTTTTGTATACAGGTTTAGAATTATCTTAGAATTATGTGTTATCGCAGACACACACTCACTCTAAAATCTGTTGGGAGTTTGATTGGAATAGCATTGAATGTATGAGCCAATGGAAATTTCATGTTCTTAAGATAATGAGTGTTCCAATTCATAAACATGGTGTCGATCTCTTTATTTAGGTCTTTAATTATATTCAGTGAAATGTTGTGAGTTTTGCTGTATCTTGTATGTCATTTGTTAGATTTATTCCCAGATACTTGATTTTGGTTGATGACAGTATATTTAGTATCTTAGTAAAATTTTCATCTTGCAGCTCTTCATTAGAAGAATGAAAACTTGCTAAACTATAGACTCTTTTAGGATTTGCAGATAAATAGTCATGCCATCCGAGGGTATAGCACAGCGTTATATCTTTCCAGTGATTATTCCCTTTTTTCCCCTTCCCCTTACTGCAATGATAAAAATCTCTAATGCAAGGCGACTTTAAGTGGTGAAGGCAGGCATACTTGCTTTTTTGTTTCTGATTTTAAAAGGAATGCTTCAACATTTCTTCGTAAAGTGCTGTAGGAGTTTCAGAAATAAACTTTATCACTCTAAGTTTCTTTGTATTCCTAGTTTGCTCAGAATTTTTATAATGAATGATACTGTATTTTTTCTAATGCTGCCATTAAAATGCCAATATATTTTTCTGGCTCTTCATATGTTAAGTGACAAGTTGTAATAATTATTTTTGTTGTTAAGTCAACCTTGCCTTCTGGAATCAACTGAATTCAGTCACACAATTTTTTTTCTTTGTATTGTTAGAACAATTCTGGATTCAATTTGTTAATATTAAGTTTAGTTAATATTTAGGGTTTTCTTTAAAGTTATGTTTGTGAGTGGTATTGCCTATATTGTCATTATCTGGTTTTCATATTAATATTATGCTAACCACATAAATGAACATGCTCTGGAATAGTCTATATGAGATGGGATTTCTTTCTGGAATGACTTGCCAGTGAAACCATCAGGGCTAGGTACTTTATATGCAGGAAGATTTTAAACTAATTATTCCATTTCTTTAATGATTATAGATTTTCTCAATTTTCTTGAATCAATTTTAGGTGAGGACCTCATTTATTTAAAACGTTTTCCAGGGGCACCTGGGTGGCTCAGTTGGTTAAGCGACTACCTTCGGCTCGGGTCATGATCCCGGAGACCCGGGATTGAGCCCCACATCCGGCTCCCTGCTTGGCGGGAAGCCTGCTTCTCCCTCTCTCACTCCCTCTGCTTGTGTTCCTTCTCTCACTGTGTTTCTCTCTGTCAAATAAATAAAATCTTTAAAAAAAAAAAGTTTTCTAAGTTATAGTTAACATTGCTTCTGTATCCCATAACTTTTGACCTCCCCTCCAGCACACTCATTAGACATAAGTTAGATATTCTTACTCTATCCCCAGATCTCTTCATTTCTTATTTCTGATTCCTTTTTCTGTCATTGTTGCATTATGAATAACTTCCTTCATGTCTGTCTCCTCAGCCATTTCTACTCAGCTGCTGAACATCCATTGATTGTTAAATTTTAGTTATTGTATTTTCAAAATTTTGTTTAGTGCTTCAGAATGGTGTGGACATGGTTCAGGGTCTTTGTTCCTTCCACCTTTTAAATTCAAATTTATTCCTTTAAATATACTTATTTTATATTCTGCGTCTGATCATTCTAGCATCTAAATTCTTTTTGTAGGTCTAACTCAACTATCTATTGTTTCTGTTGGCTACATTGTAGAGGTACATTGTATGTTTTCCAATTAAAATCAGTCTTCCAGGTGCCTGGGTGGCTCAACTGTTTAAGCAACTGCCTTAGGCTCAGGTCATGAACCAGAGTCCAAGATCGAATCCTGCATTGGGCTCCCTACTCTGCAAGGAGTCTGCTTCTCCCTCTGACCTTCTCACCTCGCATGCTCTCTCTCACTCTTTTTCTCTCTCTCAAATAAATGAAATCTTAAAAAAATAAAATAAATGAAATCAATCTTTCCTTCCTTCCTTCCTTCCTTCCTTCCTTCCTTCCTTCCTTCCAAAGCTTGTATTCTTTGGGACTTGATCTGTAGGAATACTTTGAGGCCTGAGTTAAAGGTAGGTTCCTCCAGAGGTTTGCATTTACTTCTGTTGGGTATCTAGAGGTGCTACCAATATTAGACCCCTAGAAAGTAATTTCTTGAGAATTGTTTTATCTGACCACTTGGTTAGTATAAATTTGGACTGCAAATGGGTGAGGGCAGGCTGTGGTTACAGATCCACAGAGGGAAATACTGTTTTCTCTCCACCTACTATCATGACTGAACAACAGGTTATGGGGTCTCCAGAAGTCCGTGGATTATACTTTGAGTATGGCTGGCTCTTCTGTACAGGCAAAAACCATTACCACACCTAAGAAATATCAACTCTAATTTTGCAGCATCATCCAATATGTATGTGGTCTGTATTCAAGTTAACCCCAGTTTTTAAAAGTGCTTTATGTATTTTTTCTTGTTATTCTTTGGATCCGGTTCAAGTTCACACACTGAATTTGGCAATTATGTCTTTCAGCCGGTCTAGAACAGTTCTCTTCTCGCCCCTCTCTGCCTCCCCCGACTTTATAAAGTATCTAGGCCAACTGTGATATAGAGTGTTCTGGATATGTCAGCCTTGTCCTCTTGATGAGAGTCGGGTCAAACATTGTGCTGATGATGAGGAGCACCTCCTACTGCCTTCTGTCGGGAGGAAAGACTGTCAGACTACCCCATGATTGTGATACTAGACCACTTGGTGAAAAGATTTACAACTTATTGAAATCCAGAATTTTTAGTTGTTTTCAGTGGGAGGGCATGTCAGAACATCTTGTCTGGTACTGTTTGATTGTCTCCTCTTGAGTCTTCATTTGAAGTTTGAAGGTTCTATCAGAATTCTTTTGGTTCTAAGAGGAAAAATACAATTCATGCTGGCTTACATAACTTAAAGTCTAGAATGGCACTGATTTCAGGTGAGGCTTGATCCAGTAGCACAAGATTAGCAGTGGAGCAGCAGGTTCTCTTGGTCTCTCCCCTGTACCCGTGGTTAAGGCTGGATCCCCACATGGACCCAAGACGGTTGCTAGCAGCTTCCAGGGGGGTTGAGTTTCTCATTGATGTCCAGCAGAGAAGAGCGTCTTCTGTGGAATACAAGGAAGTTTCTTTCCGAGAAACTCCTAGCAAGCATCTTTCACTCCTGATTTTGGTCACACATCTGTCCCTGAGCCAGTCCCTGTGGCTGGAGGATGGGATGTGCTGACTTACTTAGAACCCGCCAAGACCCACTCTGGGTCTGGGACTACGATCAGCTTCTCCAAAGTGCAGGGGCTGCATAAGGTTGGGGAAAGAACACCGGCATATATCCGCCACAGTTTAGTTTCCATGATAATGTGAAAGACTCTATTGAGCACGTGCTACATGACAGATCTCGTGCCAAGCCATTCTTTATTCATTCAGCAAGTGTGCTCAGTCACCTGGTATTTAGTGAGATGCTAGTGGGGGCTGAACGTTGGGCCACCACAAGGGAAAGTGGAGTCATTGCTGTCAGAACAGCTTTCCTATAAGGCTCTGTGCTGTCATTAATACAGCAGTCATACAATGTGAGCCTTACCATCTCTTTCCCAAATGATACAACTGAAACCCAGAGAGCTAAGTAGGCTGCACCAAGTTCCCCAGCAAATAGTGGTGGAGCTGTATCCAGAGGAACATGATATGGCCAGCAGCACCACCTGGCCCCGGCCTCGGGGCGGGGGGGGGGGGGACTTGGGGTACAGATTCTGGTCCCAGCTCTACCCAGATGGGCTGGATGATCATGGACTTGTCCTCCTCTTTGTGGCATCGGGTGGAATCTCCTGGCATGTGGGTTGTTTACGCCACCCCATCCTCTGCATCTCCTTGAAGTGCCAACTGCTCAGAGCAAGGTAGACCCTCTAGCACATGCTTAGCCTCTCCCCAGAGTCTCAGGAGCCCCGCAGGGTCTTTGATTTTATGATGAAGAGCTGTTGGGCAAGAGACTAAGGAGGAAAGAGATAGGACCTTCCTCCTTAGTGGGGGGGAACTCCCTTAGGGAGGGAACTGCCTCCTCCCACTCTTATGAGGGGAGAGAAGTGGAGATGAGGAGTTCTGGATGGGCTGGTGAGCTCTTACTGTGGCTTCTGTCCACCCGAACCCAAGAGAGTCATTTTGAGGAGCTGCTGGCTACACTTTTGTCCTTCCTTGGTAGCAGTCTAGCCCAGCGACTGGGTCTCCTATTCTGGCTGGCCCGACCCGCCCGCCCGCTCACCACACCTGTGCCCGCCTCCTGTCAGGAGAGGCAGGGATCCAAACTCTGAGGTCAGCCTGGGCTAGTCCAGCCCCGCAGTGTCCTCTCAGGCGTGTCGGAGGCTGCAGCACTTCCCTGAAGGCAGCTCATCTGGCTTAATGAGGCTCTGGGCAGGGAGGTGGTTTCCCAGCAGGGCATGGGCCAACTCCCTGGCTGACATGGATGCCTCGGGAGCCGAGCTGCTGCCGTGGGCTGGCAGGCTGGCGGTGGAGGTCCTCTGTGGTTGCAGCATGGCGGCAGCAGGCGAGGGGCTGTGGGGCTGGGGGAAGTCGCTTAGGGCGGGGACTCTGATCTCAGGGTGGTGTGGGGAGAATTGGAAGGCAGCTTCCTGGGTAGCTGAGCTGTACCAGTCCCTGCAGGTCGGTCCTTCCTTTACATAAGTGTGCTGCTTGATGGTTTTCAAACTGCTCTCATGTCTGTGGTCGGATATGGGGTCACAGATGCAGTGGCTTCCAAGCTGAGAGCAGCCTGCATGTGCTTGTTTGCGTCGCAGTGTTGTGTTCTATTTTAATTGTTTTGCCTTGCAGTATTTTAGATTTCAATCTGTTACCAATATTTGACATTGAGAGATGCGGCGCTTAAATCTAGATTTCTGTCTTCTGTTGGAAGAAGCAGAGGATCTGGCACCCCAGGCTGACGCCAGTGAGGAGCCTCAGCTGAGCTGAGTGGGGGCGGCCCAAGGAGTGCGTGCTCCCAGGTTTGCTCAGCCTCTGCCTGGCCCAGTTCCTGCAGGCTGCTGGTGGTTACCATTTCTCATCTTACACGTGGTTATTTCCATCCCTGCTATTTCCAGAGCAAGCTGGGGAAGTGGGCATTAGTGTACCCATTTTGCCAATGAGGTAGCTGAGGACCAAAGTGCCTCTGCCACTTATTAGTTCTGTGACCTTGAGTGAGTCACTTGCCCTGCCTGGGTCTCGGTCTCCCCATTCATAAAATGAAGCATGCGAGCGGGGAGAGGAGCAGGTAGCTAAATTCTCCCTGGGGTCCTACCTGCCCTGACACCTGTCACTCAGAGTCATCGACAGTGTGCTGCTAGGTGCTGAAGGGACACAGATCTGTGCCTTGTTCCCTTAACCTAAAGGTAAAACTTAGATCCATTTTACCATAATACAGATAAGTGCTTTTATTGACACGCCCACACTCTATATCAGACTTGGCAATGTGCATGCATTGTTTCGCTTACTCCTGACTGCAGTCCTGTGGGGTTGGGAGTATTATTTCCATTTTATAGATGAGCCATCTGAGGTTTTGAAAGTGAAGGATTTTGCCCAGCTCTTATATGTTAACTTTCCTGTATCACAGCCTTTGCTTTGTCTTTGCCTGAGTATTGCTGTACCCCTTGTGTGTGTGAAAGGATTATTCATAGTGGAAGGCAGTGAGAATAAGGCTCCAGTGAGACTCAGGTAAATTCTGAGGAACTGTGGGCTAGATGGGCTGGTCTGGGGAGGCTGCGTGAAAGAGGAGTAAATGGTCATCCAAAGGCACTTTGGGTATCCTGTAGAGAGGGAGGCATGTCCCAGGTGGGATGAGGTTAGGTGGAGGGATGAGAATGGGCTGGTTGTGTTCAAAGGACCAGACTGGCTTGAGTTGAGAATTAGTGTAGTGACATCTTGGGAGTTCAGACGGGAAAGGCAGATTTGAGGTCAAAATATAAAACTTTGCTTTTAGGCCCTGGGGAAGTGGGCATTAGTGTATCCATTTTGCCAATGAGGTAGCTGAGGACCAAAGTGCCTCTGCCAAGTTTATTAGTTCTGTGACCTTGAGTGAGTCACTTGCCCTGCCTGGGTCTCAGTCTTTTTTTTTTTTTTTTT